>VWZS01006380.1:0-29607 GCA_013397075.1 Rhabdornis inornatus
GCTGGGAGGTTATGGGGGCTCCCAGGGCTACGGGGGTTTCTCAGGCTATGGGGGCTCCCAGGGTTTTGAGGGCTCCCAGGGCTATGGGGGCTCCCTTGGATATGGGGGCTCCCGGGGCTATGAGGGCTCCTTTGGCCTGGGAAGATTTGGGGGCTATGGGGGCTCCTTTGGAGGCTATGGGGGCTCCCTTGGCTACGGCCGTTCCCTGGGTTATGGAGGTGACACTGGCTATGGAGGGTCCTTTGGGGGCTATGGGGGCTCCCTCGGGGGCTATGGGGGCTCCTTTGGAGGCTATGGGGGCTCCCTCGGGGGCTATGGGGGCTCCTGTGGCAATTATGGGAGGTCCTACAGCTCCGGCTTCTCCTCGCGGGGTCTGGGCTATTCCCTGCCCGGCTACCAGCGATGGGGCAGGTCCCGCCGCGGGAGCTGTGGGGTTTTCTAAAGCCCCCCTGGCTGTGCCAGCGCCCAGAGGCAGTGCCAGCCCTGGAGCCCAGCCCGGGCCATGGGGACACCGGGCAGGAGGCGCTGGCAGTGTCAGCTGAGTGTGCCCAGCAGCCCCGGGTGTTCCCTGAGCCCTGCATCCCCTCGGGAATGCCCTGAACCTTCCATCCCCTCGGGATCCCCTGAGCCCTCCATGCCCCGGCTGTATCCTGCTCCTGAGCCAGTCCCTGCTCCCAGAGAGTCCTGCATCCCCTGCTGTCCCTGGGATCTCCTGGATTCGCTGCACTTCGCTGTTGATGTTCTCTCTGACATTAAACCCGTGTTTATGCTGCACAAAAGCCTCTCTGGTTTTCATTTGTCCTTTATTTTTTTTCCTCCCCAGCGTGCTGAGGGTTCCTTATCTCACAGGATCTGCCCTGCTCCCCGTCTTTAAAACGTGGAATGGGAGTTTAATTGGGTTACTTAACACGATGCTGATGAATGTTTGTTTAGCAATTCACCCGAGGTTCATTATCTTCCCCGAGGTTCTGAGTAATTGTTCTTGCTCTGAGGATTCCTGGTGACAAAGATCCCTCAATCACCACATCGTTTAGCGAGTGATTAAGACATAATTGCAGCGTTTCTTAGCTAGCAGGACAACAAAGGAAGAAAGAGACCTAAGTTTTCGTTTTGTTTGTTGGGTTTTAAATGTTCTGCCTGGGTTTGTTCAGCCTGAAGAGAAGCTTCAGGGTGACCTCGTTTCACCTTTCAGTGTCAGGGAGCTGGCAAAATACGGGGAGAAATTATTTCCAAAGGCAAATTATTCCCTGGAGGGTCAGGACAAGGGGGAGCGGGTTCGAATTTATGGTGAGGAAGTTTAGATGGGATATTTGGAATAATTTAAATAAAGTTTTGTCTCTAAAGCAGCTTTAACTTTCCCACCTCTTTCCCCCCATTTGTTTTTAGCCAGGACTGATTATTTCATATTGTTCTTCCAGCATTGAGACACAAGGAAAATGTTTCCTACCAAAAAATAAAGAAAAAAGGATATTACTCATTCTGTGTATTTTTCTATTATTAACTCCTCGGTAATTAGCGTGGTATACCTTAAATGCAGATCTGTTTGGTACTCACGATTCATGCACAGGCAAATTTCTTCCAAAGGAGGCTCCGAAGAGGAAGAGAGAGAAGGAACACTGCACACCACAAATTGTGATGCACCAACGATTTAATGAGAAAGAAGTGGAATTTAAAAAAAAAAAATACAGCATAAGAAAGCAGAAGGGCTGAATACGGGTTAAAATTGATCACCCATTCCAAGGCAGTGCTTTACAGCTGGACACCCAGTGACAATCGAATGGCATTTTTCGCATTTTTCACCTCCCTGACAGCACAGAAAGGCATCAAATGGGAAAGGCCAAGCCCCGTGAGCTCAGGGCAAAGCAAGCGAGTGGGCACGGGCTCAGTCCTGCATGCGGATCGCGCTTTCCATCTCCCGCTCCTTCCTTCCCGAAGCATCCTCAGGGCCCGCAGCGGTTGGAGCGCCGGTAGGACCTCCCGTAAATCCCGCCCAGACCGGAGTACCCCAAAGTGCCGAGCCCCGAGGAGCTGCCCGAGTTGATGGGGACACCCCCGGCGCTCAGAGCATCCCCGACGGCCGCGGATGCCGAGGATCCCACGGCGGTGTTCTGGGGGAAGGAGCTGAGGATGGGCCCGGGCAGGGTGACCACCACGGGCGAGGGCTGGATCACGTAGGTGGAGTCCTGGCACTGCCGCACACAGGGCTCGTTGCAGCTGTTGGCCAGCGGGGTGGGGCCGCAGGACGTGGGGGCACAGAGGTCGTAGCAGGACATGGCCGTGGGGTGCGAGCCTGGAAGGCGGGGAGGTCTGGAAGACAAGGAGCGGGTTGTAATTAGTCGCGTAATTAAGCTGTTGTGGTGATGGAGAGCACGCAGCTCTCACACAGCTCCCCGTCATGCTTGGAGGATGGAATGAAGAGCTGGTCTAGGCTTGAAAAGAGATTTGAGCGAAGCCCAGAGCTCCCCACACCACCAAGGGCAGCTGCGCCTCCTCCTGAGCGCTCCTTTCTCCTCCTGCAGCCCTGAAAGAAGCGGGGAAGCGAGGGACCAGGCAGTCAGAAAAGAGAGGGAAAACTGCGCCCCAAAACAGAGGGAAAAAATAAAAAATTCCTCAGCGAGTGAAAACAAGGGGCAGAAATTTCACCCTGAAGGTGGCGAAGCCTTGGCACAGGTTCTGGGCAAGGGAGTTCAGGGAATCTCCCTCTGGGGATATTCAGAGCCTCCTGTCCAGGATTCTCCCTCTCTGGAGTCGTTCCAAATCCTCCCGGAGCCTTTCCTGTGTCACCTGCTCCAGGTGACCCCGGGGATCGCACGGGGAGATCTCCAGAGGTCCCTTCCGACTCCGAATATTTTGTGATTCCGCTCCGAGAGCCAAAAGCTCTGCACAGATTCCCCGCATCCACTCCCAGCCGCAGGCAGAGCTTGGAACGTCTCGGAAGGGAAAGATTTGGGTCGCAGAAAAGAAAAAAAACCCGGGGTCAGCCCAAGAACAACCTCCACCCTTCACAGAAAGTCCCTTCCTGGAGAAAAAGCTGCTTCGAGGTCCCCCCGGCAATTTCAAAGAGTACAGAGCTGGGAGTGCTACAGAGAAACAGCAGAAAAATGAAACACAAAGACAGCAACAACCCAGGAAAACGGGAAGCAGATCAAGACTTACCCTTTTCTCCCAGGAGAATAAAGCAAGAGTGGTTTTAGCTCCCCCGACCCGGCTGGTTTTATACCCGGGCCCAGAGAGCCCGAGGACCCGGGGCACAAATTGTGCTTGTAGCTCATTAGCAGCCAATTGCTGGCGATTCCTCATATGCAAAACACCCCTGGCTGGGGATTTGCTTTTCCTCTCTGTTTGTGTTTCTTGCCTGGATTTCATTTCCGCCCTGTAATGTATGCATTCCTCCGCTGAGGTTTTCTTTTATCCTCAAATCTTACGAGCCCGGTTAATTCCTGGTCGCAGGCTGATTCATCTGGGTTACTCAGGAAATTCTTTTGCATCCCAAGGAACCGTGACACAGATGAACGAAACCCTCAGGAGAGGTGCAGCGAACTTCCCTGTGGGATCCCTTTCCCTCTGCATGGAGGGCACAAGTTTTTGGCACGGAATTCCTATTTCTGCCTCGGAATTTCACCAAATTCCTCTCAAACAGAGGGGAGAGACACAAAAGATAGAGGAAATAAAATTGTTAGGAAGCATTTAGAGCTGATTGGACTCCACCAGTCTCGAAGGCACTGGGAGGTGGATTCTTTGAGGGAACAGATTTTATTTTCTTGACTCAGCAGAGAGCATCAAAGAGGATCAGCCTCTGATCTATTCCTTTCTTATTAAACCACCACGCTCCCGTGATGCAATCTGAGACACAATTTGGGAACTGAGTGTCCACGTCCTTCATCTCAGGAGTCTCCAGGTCGGGCTTTGTCCCTGCATCAAACTCCAGGACAGCGATTGAGGTCAGCTGAAGGATGCCTGGGAATTTGGGGCTGCTCAGAGACACTCAAAGCCTTCCCCGAGCTCATCTTTGGGGTCATCAAAGACGCCAAACCCTTTTACATCTGCCACTAAATTATTACTTTCCCCTGCTGGGCCTTGCACCATTATGCAAAGTTGTTCCCCAAATTAATAGCAGTTAATTAGAGTCGTTTATAATGTTCCTGTTCCTTTTTTCCCCCTCTTTGAAAGTCAGTTCTGGCTTTCACTCTGCACGTCTCAAAGAGCACCTCAGCGTGCAGCAATTCCAGTTCCTTTTCAAAGGCAATTTCCAGATTAAAAAGTAATTGCAGACGGTTCAGGAGCGGGCTGGAGGGCAGGGCTGAGCATTCCAACCTCTCCTCGTGTTTCATCTCCGAGGCAGAGACAGGCAAATCAGCCCCGAACTGGGAGCGTCTTCCCCAACATCTCCTGGGAAATAAACGCTGGTCGGAGACTTCTGAAGAGCAGAAGTCTTCAAAGTTCCCAAAACGCTTCCCTCGACCGCTCAGACATGCAAATGGGGGATGATCAGCAAAAAGGACTCTTTGAACATGACCAGGGGTTCAAAGGGGCGGCCAAGGTTCCTGCTGGATTCCAGAAACTTCCCCACCAGCTCCAATCCCTCCACCTTGGCCTTGAAATACGAATCAGAATTTGCACAATTCCGGCCGTGAGTCACTGGATGTCCCCAGTTTGGGATGACCCCCACAACGATGGGTGGAAACTCTCCTGTCCCTCAAGATTGACCAGAGTTTCCCAAAGTTCTCCTTGCACACACAGAAATATTTTTAAAAATTAAAAAACATTTTCCAGAGAAGCTGTGGCTGCCCCTGGATCCCTGGAAGTGTCCAAGGCAGGGGTGGACAGGGTTTGGAGCAACCTGGGATAGTGGAAAGTGTCCCTACCCATGGTCTAGATGATTTTTGTGGCCCCTTCCCACCCGAACCATTCCAAGATTCCCTGACTTTCCCTTCCAACAAGAATTACCTATTGACTCGAAGACCAGCTTGTGGTTTGAAAGCCAACTCATCAAAAGCTGCAGAGAAGATAAAAAGAGCCCAAACCCCGCTTCTGAAGGTGATCCTAAGTCCAGCTTGTCTGGCTGGCTCCATCTTCTCCTGCCAGGAGCCGAAAGCTTTGGGATGTTGCTCATGGGAATATTACAGGGATCTGAAATCTCCCTGGCGCTTATCAAGGATGGAATTGCACACTCAGGACTCCAATTAAAAACTCTGGCTGCCAGAGTGAGTGCCCAAAACGCCAGAAGTCCTAAACAAATCAGATTTTGACTCATGCCCACTTTGGGAGGTGGAGTCGGCGCGATGGAGTCGGGAATATTTAATGGATGCAATCCCAGGAGATGAAAGCGGCCTCGCGGGTCGTGGGTTTCACCCGCGGCCAGGTTAAACCCATAATAAACACAAACTGTAAACAAACCCATTTCCCTGCTGGGAACTCGGCCAAATGCAAAGCAAACCCAACAATTCCTGCAGGGACTGGGTAATAAAAGCTGCAGGAATGTCTCGGATCCTCCAGGCAGCCCCAGAAAGCCATAAAAGCTCTCCAGAGCCTTCCTGACTCTTCCCTTCTCCTGTAAACCCAGGAGTTGCTGCAGCTCTTTTTGCAGAATTTGATGCTGAAAGGGATTTTCACTGACAACTATTTCTGCAAAAAAAAACTCGTGTTATCTTTTATTTCTACGATTGTTGCAGGTCTTCAGAAAAAATGTGAAAAAACATTTCTGTCTAACAAAATATTCCCACTCATTTTCTGCAGCAGCCAATAAATCCCTTTCTGACTGACTGCAAACCCACCCAGATTTCCCTTTTTCCCTCAGAATTGTGCTTTGTTTGTTGCCACACCAAGTTTTCACCCAAAAAGGCCGCTTGGGACAGGAATGAAAGGGGGAAGTGATGCTTGAGGATCAAGCATTTTATTTTATTTTTAAAAGTTTGACCTGAATTTCTGAGTGCTTGGAGGAAACATTCCAACTTTGAGGGGAGTTCTTGTGCAATCTGGGAAGGGATTTGGTTCAATTAATGAGAATTGCAAGGGTAAGGAAATTAATTTTGTCATGAAGAATATCCACCTGAACCTGTCCAAGGCAGCTCTCAGCAGTGTCTCAGTCACAGCCCTTTGGAGCCATTGGACTTTTTGAAATTCATCCCCTTTGATCAGGGAATAGCTTCAGTTGAGATGGCAAAAAACATTAAATTAAACATTTAATCCAGACCAAGCTCCTCCTGTAATAGAACATCAAACTGCCAGCTTTCCACTGTCTTCTGGTGTTTATTAAGAAAACCTCCTCCTTAAAATCATTAATTCTTTCATTTACCTCCTTTAATTTCATTCCACTAACGACTGCAGTCGGCACAACCTCATCAGCATTTTTAATTACAGTTCAGCTTCATTCTGGACAGGCAGACAATGATCCAAGAGAGACTTTTCAGAGATATTGGGAATTTTCGGGGCTGAGCTACCCAGAGCCTTCAGGGCAAGATTTCCAAACCTTCTTCCTTCAGGGAGCAAAGCTGCAGTGTCCAAACATCCCCTTCATCCCAATCCAGGAGGAACAAAGCAGCGCCTGATAAAGCTCAGCTCTGCCAGACACAGCTTCAAACACCCAAATAAAGAGTTAGAACTAAAAAATCTCCAAACTTTACTCCTTTAATCTCTTAGTCCCAGGCTTGCTTTCCCAACCCAGCAAATTCCAAAGGGAGAAACTCTTCCCATCCCTCCGTGCCTCCCCTCCCAGGCTCAGCAGGGGCTGAGCTCAGCTGCCAGGAGATGCTGCACCCCAACAGCTCCAGGCTGTGCCCAAAGGACGCCCCAACTGCTGCTTCTGTCCCTCCACATCTCCCTGAGGAATCTCAGCTCAGCTCCCTTCTTCTAAAAGGTTTTTCCCAATTATCACATCTTTTAAAATTTCTTTAAACCTTTTAAAATTCCCTGTGTATGTCACAGCGGGAGGCACCCACTGCAGGGTCCCTTTCTGCCTTTGATAAGGGGTCTCAGGCTTGGTTTTAAAAGTTTTCCTCCACTGGAATCTGGCTTGCTCTCCTTTGAAATTATTTGTATGGTGTTTTCTGGAAGTGAGGACTTCCAAAGACACTGGGAAAGGGGCTGGGAGAGCAAAGAAGGCCAGGCAGACTCGGGGGGTTGATGCAGCACGAGTTTAATGGGTTGAGGAAGGGAAGGAAGCAATGTAAAAGTCAGGAACACATTTCCATGGTCCAGCAAGGACAGAACCCGCTCATCCCTCTCACAGCGACACACTCAGCAAGTGGAAATCTCTCTTCTTCGTTGGTGAATGACCTGTGCTAATCCAGCCATGCAGAACAATTACCAACAATTAATAGTTTGCCTATTATCAAATACAAAAAAAACCAAAACAAATAAAAAAAAGCAGGACAAGACATTTGGTCAGAAATACGAAGTAAAGCACTAAACAAAAGGCAAGCAAAGGCCTGGTTTGGGGAGATGCCAAACTCCCACAGCTCCTTGAACTCCAGGCTGGGGGTGTCTCATGAGGCATCCAAAAACCACGGCCGTGAGCTCAGTCCTGCTCCAGGGACGGGTCGGGATTCAGCATTCCTGGTCTTCTCCTCCTGGTTCCTCCTCCCGCCTCAGCAGGGCCCGTAGAAGCCGCTGCGGGACGGGTTGTAGCGCCGGTAGGGCCGGCTGTAGCCGCTGCCCAGCCCTGAGTAGCCAAAACCCCCGAACCCCAAGGAGGAACTCCCCGAGTTGATGGGGACACCCCCGGCGCTCAGAGCGCTCCCCACGGCCGCGGATGCCGAGGATCCCACGGTGGTGTTCTGGGGGAAGGAGCTGAGGATGGGCCCGGGCAGGGTGACCACCACGGGCGAGGGCTGGATGACCACGGTGGAGTCCTGGCACTGCCGCACACAGGGCTCGTTGCAGCTGTTGGCCAGCGGGGTGGGGCCGCAGGACGTGGGGGCACAGAGGTCGTAGCAGGACATGGCCGTGGCCGGAGAAAATTCTGGAATACAGGAGCTGTGTTACCTCTACATTTATCAGCACAAACAGCAGCTTTCCAGGGGTCCATTCAGGATTGGGAATTGGGAAGGAAATCTGATTTTTTAGTGCTCTTTGTGTTCTGGCCTTGGGTGAATTCTCTGCTTGGGCTCTGGTGGGACGCGGTCACGCGACTTCAAACAGGCCCAAGAATTCACCGCTGATATTTAATGCACAACCTTAAAACTTCCTTGGATCCCAAAACTGAGTAAATAACCCACTTAATAAATAACCCACTTAATAAAGAACCCATTTAATGAAGAACCCATTTAATAAAGAATCAATTTAATAAAGAACCCATTTAATAAATAACCCATAGCCATTTAGCTATCGTGGCTAATCAATGATTTTTATAGCTCGCCACCAGCACAAAACTCCCTTTTCGGTATAAAACCCCTTCCTCCCTCTGAGAAAAATCCAAAACAGGAGTGAGGGAAAAGCTACAAAATCAAGGCAAAAGTTGGTTGTATAAAGAGAAAAAAGAGTTTCAAACTCACCTTATTCACGATGGCAAAGGAGGGAAGAGAAATGGCTGTGAGAGCCTGGAGTTGCTCAGGTTTTTATACCAAGTTTTGAGTTGCCCAACGACCCGGGCCACTCTTTGTGCAAGAAGTGATTTATGGGCCACGACTGATTAGAGGCTTTTTTCGCCTCAGTATTTGTGTTTTTTTACTGCTTCACTTCCTTATCTTGTGGTTTGTCTATCTGACCACAAGGTGCTTTCATCTTAAAATATTCTGGGCCGGGTTCGTTCCTGGGAACACTGCAGTGATTAATTCAGCAGGATTTATTCAGCCTTCAAACCCCTTTGGGATCTGCTTGGTGTCATTAAAGGAGATTAGGCCTCATTTGCATAATTGGGTGTCCTCCTCTGCAAGGTAAATCCTGGGGGAATTCACCGGAGAGCTGCAGATTTTGGAAGTCAAGCCGTGAGTATTTGGAGCTGCTTTTCACAGAATCCCAGGACCCCTGAGGTTGGGAAAGACCCCCAGGGTCATGGAGTCCAAGATGTTCCCAATCCCAGCCTTGTCACCGCCCCTTCCTCAGGCACCTCCAGGCCTGGAGAGGCTCTCCAGGAAAGGAGGAAGGAATTTTTCCACGGAAGGGACTGCCCGGGTGGGTTTGGACTCCCCATCTCCGGACATGTCCCAGGAACATCGAGGCTGATCAACCACAGGTTGGGGTTGATGATCCTGGAGCTCTTTTCCAACCCCAAACCCACGAGCAGTCCTGGGTACAGGGATTAACCCCGAGGTTCTGGCTCTCCTGGCACATCCACTCCCGAGACATGGAAATCCGATTTAAATCAGGGCTGTCTCTGTGGGGATCCCCCGGGAACAGAAACTCGTTTGGTTTGGGCAGAGCCTCCTGAGGACTTCAAAGTTTATCAGCAGCTTTATTCCAGGGCCACCATGCAAATGTCCCATCCTGGGCACATTTCAGATCCCTGACCTAGATCTGAATTCCTGTATTTTATTTAATTATATGCTACAAAGATTTGGGGGTGCAGGGCAGTAATTGGGCTGTGAAATTGATGCCATTGTTTCTGTCTGCAGGAATTACAGCTGGTTTATTTTAAATCAAAAAGAGAAGTTCCAGGTTTGGTTTGAGCCATCGCATATCTCAGGAGGATTCTCCAAAAAAAATTCCTTGGCTGTTTAGAGCTGCACATTCCTCACTATTTCTCCATATTCTAAGGAATTAGCAGCTATTTTAAAAAATATTTCCTCTCTAGGAGTTTAGCTGAGGAATTAATTTGGATAACACCATCGACAGGTTTTTTTCATCTTTTTTAAAAATTTTCCTCATTCTTTTTATTCCTCCCTCATCCGAGCTTTGCTTGGAAAACACAAAACACATTCAAAATCCAGCTGTGAATTTAAAAACAGATCAGGCAACATTTTCAGAGCTGTTTGGAGTCTTCCTTGTAAATAATTACAATAGATATTGTTCCAACTCCAGCCTTTATTTTACTGTACTCTCAGAATGACTTACTGGCCTGATTTTGAGATGAATTAAAGCAAGTGAATTAAGAGTTCACAGATTTTTGTCATCAAGGCCAGACCTAAATATTCAGATTATAATTAAGACTTCTCGCATAATGTGAGGACATCCTCCTGAGACACCTGTGAGTGTCTGAACATCTGAAAAAAGCGATTTTTAATCAAAATGGAACTGGGAGGTTACTCACAGTCATCCCTGGGTAAAGTCTCCAGGCACAGAAGTAACCCCAAAATCCATGGAGGAGCAGAGGGAATTTCCCTGGTGAGAGCAGCATCTGCAATCCATTTTGGATTGTAATTAATTAGCTCGTTGTGAAGAATTGGTTCCTCAAAGGCTTGGAGCCTCTGTAAAATTCTTGCATCTCCTGAGTTCCCTCCTCTGCTTGTTTTGCTTTTCTCTCAGTAATTCTGGACTGAGACTGTGGGGACTTCATGGAGACATTTGAGGTTCCCACCATAACCCAGTTCCAGAGCTGGACAGGATTCTAGAACTGGACACAATTCCAGAACGGGACACAAATCCAGAGCTGGACACAATTCCAGAATTGGACACAGTTCCAGAACTGGACACAATTCTAGAACTGGACATGATTCCAGAGCTGGACATGATTCCAGAACTGGACACAATTCCAGAATTGGACACAGTTCTAGAGTTGGACACAGCTCCAGAACTGGACATGATTCCTGACTTAGACATGATTCCAGAGCTGGACATAATTCCGGAATTGTACATGATACCAGAATTATACATGATTCCAGAACTGGACACAATTCCAGAGCTGGGCATGATTCCAGAGTTAGACACAGCTCCAGAACTGGACACCATTCCAGGTGGAATCTCCCCAGAGCTGATCCGAAGGGCAGAATTCCCTCCCTGGATTCCCAGGATTGCCCCAACCTGGCTTTGGGACTTTGCCCTTGGGGTTGGGCCAGTCTCACCTGTCCAGTTCCCCCTGGATTGGGAATTGTGTGAACCTGAAGCTGTTCCTGTGGTTTAAGGTGTTTTATTCAGCCCCTCTGGCCGTGCCTGCCTGTGAATTTGGGGGTTTTGCAGCCATCCCTCATTCCTGGCTGGAATTTGTTGCCCAGCCTGGGCAGATGAAGCTGTGGACGTGTGATCTGAGGTGGTTTTTGGCACAGTGAGATGTGAAATCCCCAATTTTCACACCTGACTGCAGCTCATTCCATTGTTAATTTTATTCAGATTCTGTCATGAGCAACTTTAAAATCCCTCACGTTTGAGGTTTGCTTTGGCATCTTACTCTGGGCTAATAAACAATTTCTGTTCTGATTTCTGTTTTTGTCCAAAAATTAATGTCACTCACTGCTGGATGGATCTGAGGAGAATTCCTGCAAGGAGCTGTGGTAGTGTGGAATTCCCAGCTGGAATTCTGCTGGGAACAGCAGAAAACAGCACCAAAAATTAATTCACACTCGAGGGGAGAAATTATTTACGCACCAGAAGCTCTGCAAAACAACACACCCAGAACAGGAAGGGTTTTGTTTGGTTTTCAGACCTGTTTTTCACCAGCTTTCAGTGCAGATTTTAATTAGGTTTCAGATTGGATGAGCACAATTAGCGCTGCCCTGGGTGCCAGCTCCACCTTCCTCACAGAACAGCGTTTGGTGCCACCAAGGCTGGAGAATGTGGGATTCTGATCCATCCCCTGGGAGCCAGGATTTGCCTGGAATAATCGGGATGGACCCTGTGCACAAAGCAAAATACCTTTTCTACTATTTTGTTATTTTTGGTATTTTGAAAAATAAATTAAGAAAGTGTTTCTTCTCCATGAGGAACCCCTCACCTCCGTTTTGCTGCCATCACATCCCAGATCCCTGATTTCCCATTCATTTCCTTCGCTCATTCAGGAAGGGAAAGATCCTGGCTGGCTCGTTTGGAGCTGGAGAGCCAGGATCAGACACATTCCTGGAAAACTTTTCCATCCCGGGATTAATGAGGAAAGATTTCATGCTCAAAATAAACTCGGCTGAGAATTCAGCCTGTCCTTCAACTCTGGAGATCATGGAATGGTTTGGCTTGGAAGGGACGTTAAAGATCATCTGGACCATGGGCAGGGACACCTCCCACCACCCCAGGCTGCTCCAAGCCCTGTCCAGCCTGGCCTTGGACACTTCCAGGAATGGGGAATTCATGGAATAACCCAAGCCAGAGCCTCCCCACCCTCCCAGGGAGGAATTCCTTCCCAAAATCCCATCTAAACCTCCTTTCTGTCATTCCAAATTCATCCCACCTTTTCCTGTCACTCCCTGCCCTTGCCCAAAGTCTCTCTCCACATTTTTTGTTGGCTCCCTCAGGTCCTGGAAGGTCCCAGTTAGGCCACCCCAAAGCTTCTCCTCTCCAGGTAAATTCCTGCAACCTCTGCCACCCCCTTTTACTGCATAAAACAGAGGAACAACAAGAAAATATTGCAGAAAAAAAAAAAGAGTTTTGTGCTCAAAGTTTTCCAAGTTTTTCCAAAAAACAACAGGAGACTTGGGATGTGTGATGCAACATGACTTTAATGAGAGCAAAACAGCAGGATAAAAAAAGTACAAAGGGTAAGGAAATATTTTTATGATTCAACAAGAACTGTTATGGCTTTTCATCCTGGGATTCTTCTCTCGGAGCTGCCGTGGACTGAGACAACAAAGCGACAGGAAATAAAAATATTTCGCCAGAAACATCAAAGGATAAGATAAGCAAAGGCCTGGTTTGAGGAGCTCCCACAGCTCCATGAACCTCAGGGGGAGTTGTGGATGTCTCCCACCACATCTGGAGCGGGATCAGGCGGTGCTCCAGCATTCCAGGGGGTTTTATCCCACATTTCCCTTAGCACGGCTCTCCAGGGCGGGAGCTGTAGCGCTGGGAGGGCCGGCTGTACCCAAATCCCCCAAATCCCCCAAANGGGCTTCACTCAAATCTCCTTTCAAGCCCAGAGCTCCCCACACCACCAAGGGCAGCTGCGCCTCCTCCTGAGCGCTCCTTTCCCGCCACACTCCTCCTGCAGGGGACACAAATCCAAGGAAAGACGTTTCTAGGGATGGAGGGAGCTCTGGAGCACAGGGAGGAAATCAAACCCTGCCACGGAGCAGAGCGAGGCAGAGTCCCCGCGCAGCTGCAAGACAGAGCTCTTTATTCCAAAAAACAGATATTTTTATACCTTTTGAAGGAATTTTGAAGGCATTTGAAGCCTTTTGAAGAAATTAGGCTGCTATCAGTTACATTCCACCTAAGCACAACAAATGGAACTCAACCAACCGCCATAAACGGCGATGGGAGCGTGGAATGGTAAAATAATTTGTTTTCCTACCTCCGATCCAGCTGAGTTGCTTTCCCACAGTCCTTTTCCCCCAGCAGGCCCAAGCCATGATTTTACAAGGGTATAAAGTTTATATTTTCTATATTTTATACCTATATGCAACAAAACCCCAATTTCAAAGCTGCATCCGTTTTCTAAAATTCATCCAGGGGGATGGGAGGTGGGGTAGAGGTCACCACTCATCAGATCCAACCCCCTCCACCCCCTGCCAGCCACAAAAAGCTTTTTTTGGGGGTGAATGTGGATTAATGGAGGCTGGGAAAGGATCCTTGGAGCATTTATTTAGGATTTCTGCTCCTGATTGCCATAAAACCGGGTTTTAAAATCCACCACCAGCCTGGAAATCCAGGTGGGTTTGAGTTCCTGGAGCAGATGTTGCTGCAGGATGAAGCTGCTTTTTTTGGAGAGACATTCCCAGTATCCTCCAAGCCCTGTCACCCTCTGCTTCACAAGTAAATAAAGCCTTTTCTTTGGGCAGAAAGAAACCTTTCTAATTTCACTTCAAGGTAAAACAATAAAAACAAAAAAGCAAACAAAAACAAAAACAAAAAAAAAAAACAAAAAAACCCACTTAGAAATATTTATAAAGGACTAAGAACACCCAACAACAACAACAGAAAAATAAAACAGAATAAAAGCAGCCATCCATCAAAGTGGCACTTTAGCATTTAAAACGAGGTCCAGGCTCACCTGTTCCCTGGGTGAATGAGGCAGGAGAAGTGGATGGAAAAGGTTTCTGTCCCTAGGCTTTTATAGCACCATCAGAGCTCTCTCCTATGCATGGAATTCCATCATCACCCCTCTTTTTGCATGCAAAACCCCCCAAACCGATCGGCTCCTGTTTGTTTCGAAATCTCCCCTTGGGATTGCTCCCTTTTCCTGCTGCCATTCCCATTCCAGAGCTTTCATCTTCACTCCTGTGCTCCCGATTAATTGCTGGGGAGGCCGTGGCGACTCGGCCGAATTACGGCATTAATTAAGTCGCCTCCTCGGGCCAGCGGACGTTTTAGGCTTGGTTTTAGTCATTAAGTCACCGCTCCAGGGGCGTGTTGTGATGTTTACACCTCGTTCAAGACTTCACTCCTTTAGGTGAATAATGCCTTTTCAAAATTTATTTATTTTCTGACGTGGAGCCTCAGCATTTCATTCCAAGCTTTACCACAAGATGTGGAGTAGATATTCCCAAATTTCCCACTTCCCACAGCTGAGAGGAGCAGCGCTTTTCCCCTGAGGATTGCAAAGCTGGAAGAAAATTGCTGAGCAACAAAACACGTTCTGAAATTCTTTCGGCCAAGCCGCAGCCAATCCAAACATCCACAGTCCTGCATTTCTTTACCCAAACATGAATTTTAATATCATTTCCATGCCTGAGTCACCCCCGGAATCCCGGGAAGTCGCCAGGATGTGCAGCAATTTTCACAACAAATTAAACGCAAAGCTGGATGCTGGAGATTAATTCAAATTTTGGGGTTCAGCGCCCGGCTCTTCATCCCATTTATCAGGGCTTGATTTGTCCCTGCTGGAAATTCCTGCATGGAAAGGACGCAGAAAATTTGGGATGGGGAGCACTCAGCAAAAGATAGGAATGAAGAGGCTTTGTACAAAGTCTGGGCTCACAGGACTTCAAAGTTCCCAACAGTTCTCACTAATGGCTCGAATATGCAAAGTTTTGGCTCCCCGAGGTTGTGTGGAGATCTCAGCGTCCACATCCCCTGGGTGAGAACTTCAGTCAAAGTGGGTGAGTCAGGAGCACTCAAAGGACTTCACCTAATTCAATGTAAACACCTTCAGAAACTTCAATTATTTTGTTAAACCTTTCTATAATTTATCTTCAATAAAATAAAATAAAATAAAATAAAGACAAATTTTAATCTCCTTAAAATCCTTTAACTCCTCCTATTTTCTCAGCAAGAAAATTATCTTCTTTTTTAGTCTTTTCTATGAAAAGGTTTTTCTCTAAAAGGTTTTTTCGACATAAGGAGAGTCTTTCTCCTCCCTCTCCTCAAAATCCCTACAACCCAACAGCCCGTCATCTTTTTAGATGAGTCACAAAATCCATTCCTTCTGGTAGGAATCACTCCCAAGAAAAATTCACTTCCCTTTCATCCGCAAAACTGAGATAACCCAGGAACGTTTCCTCCTCCTCCTCCTCCTCCTCCTCATCCCCCCCTCCAGGCACAAAAACTTGGAGGGGAGATCCCATTTGGGGAAAAGCCACATTGACAGCCCGGCAGGGTTTCCAGTTCCCTGATTAACACCCGGAGTTCATCCAAGAGGTTGGGAGCCCTTGGCTGGGGAGCCAGGACACGACGAGTCCCATTCGCGGAGTTAATTTTCCACACTCAATTAGCGCCTTCGCGCCACAACGCGGAGCTCCCGGGACAGGTGAGGCACCAGCGAGTTGACAAATTACTGCGTGAATTGAAATTTGTCAGCGTCGTGTTGGCTCCGGAGCCCTGGGTGTGATGGAACAAAGGACTGGAATGAACCCCAGGTCCCGGAGATGAAAGAGGCTTTCAGGGAGGTTTTTCATCTCACGCCAGACTGGTGCATAAACCATGAGCGATTTAACTCCCAACTCAACCTGCTGCAGACATTATTTGTATAACTGAGTTGCTGGAATGCCCCAAACCTTCCCAACAAGAGAATTTCTTCCGCTTTTTCCCTCCTGAAACTGTCTGGTTTAGTGCCTTCAGCGGCTGTTGCAAATCTAAATCAGATCCTGGAGGTGCTCTGAGTTCGACACACTCCAGGCTGGACATTCCCAACCTTCCCAATTCCCCCAGATTATTGATGATCTACTGAGTGATAAAATTTCAAATAAGAAAAGGAGGGGAGGAGGAAAAACCAACAGGAGACTTGGGAGATTATGATAAAAGCATAATTTTATTAATCCCAATGAGAGGATTAAAGCCCTGCAAAGCACCAGGTGTCGGTGTGGGGGGAAAGGCTCAGCTCACAGGCAGAGCTCTTCTTCCACTTCCTAAATTTACACTTCTACACCGGGTAGTACCAAATACACCGAGCAGCAGAGCTACGATCCGGATCAGGAACGCACGGGAGCGGAACGGGAGCGGTGGCCTCGTGCCAGGAGCTGATTGACCCTGTTCAGGTTTGAGCTGTGGGGATCTGGCATCGCTTTTGGAACCGGGAGCTCAGTCCTGCTCCAGGGACCGGTCGGGATTCAGCATTCCTGGTTCCCTCTCCCTCTTTCCCCTCCCGCCTCAGCAGGGCCCGTAGAAGCCGCTGCGGGACGGGTTGTAGCGCCGGTAGGGCCGGCTGTAGCCACTGCCCAACCCGGAGTAGCCAAAACTCCCGAACCCCAAGGAGGAACTCCCCGAGTTGATGGGGACACCCTCAGCACTCAGAGCGCTCCCCACGGCCGCGGATGCCGAGGATCCCACGGTGGTGTTCTGGGGGAAGGAGCTGAGGATGGGCCCGGGCAGGGTGACCACCACGGGCGAGGGCTGGATGACCACGGTGGAGTCCTGGCACTGCCGCACACAGGGCTCGTTGCAGCTGTTGGCCAGCGGGGTGGGGCCGCAGGACGTGGGGGGACATCGTTCGTAGCAGGACATGGCTCGGGATGAGGTCTGGAATACAGGAGCACACCTGAGTGCGAGGTGGGAGTCGTGTCACACCTGCGCTCAGTTCGTTTATGGGGATGGCAACTTCCCAAGGAACCTTTTAGGAGCTGAGGAGGAAACCAAACTCTTAAATAGAGACAGAGGCTGAAACATCCTCTGGGCTGTCGGTGATCCGGGGAAGAACTGGCAGCAGAACAAAAGAAACAAACCTGTACCATTAATTTAATTGTAGGATTTTGATTGCACGTCTGGAGAGAGCGGTGAGGAGGGAAACCCGACCACAAATGTGCCTGTGTCGAGGGAGAGCTGGAAAAATGAAAGGGAGGATTCGTTTGGAGGCTCCAGCTTTGCCTACAAAGAGGTACAAATTTCAATTTGTCATTAAGCAGCCTTGGAGAGGAGATCTTTGAAATCCTTCCCGAAATCCTTCCCAGCCAACTTGTCCCTGGATGTAAGGAAAGGCAGGAATTCCGTGCACGCTCCTGGGTTTTATCTGCACCACAGCAATAAAACCAAAATTCTCGGGTTTCTAGGGGGTGCTCAGCTCTGCTCCGGTTTTTCCCTTCTTTCCCTTCACCCCCACGATCCCTGATCCCACTTCCCAGGATTCCAGGAGACCTCATTGCACTCCAGAGCAAAATTTCCACACTTGGCGACCCAGCTGGCATCCCAGGATGGAAAAGACCCTCCAAGATAGAAAATGATGCTGGAATATAACTGAGCTCCTGGATTTTCTGTTTTAACAAATAGTTGGAATTTAAAAGGACCTTTAAAGACCCCAGAGTTCCAAGCCCTTGCACAGTTATTCCACCCATCCTTAATCTTTATTTGTTCTAGCATTTTCTATGTCACTTAACATGTCTGAAATCCCAGGTTTGCATAAGTTTTTATCACCAGTTCAAGGATCTCTCTAACCAAGCCAGGACTCCAGAAATTCCACAATTCCAACAGCAAAACCCCGACTTTTTAAAACAGAAAAACTCTCCCCCCCGCTCCACCCCCAAAGAATCCAGCAACCAGCAGAACACTGTGGGGAAAAAAAAAAGCGGATTATTAAAAGGCAAGAACTCGGCAAATAGAGAGAGAGAAGCGGATTTGGACTGACCTTGCTCACAAAAGAGGAAAGAGGGAAGAGAAGTGGTAGGAAGGAGTTGGGTTGAGTTGGTTTTTATAGCTCAGCCCTGATGGCCTGGGGACCACAGACAGCCTTTGTACCTGGAATTAATTCCCAACGAGTATGTCCTGAATGTCAAATGTTCCACCTGATTAAATGTCTTTTCCTCACTGCTTATTTACTTTGTTTTTATTTCCTTATCTTCTGACAGACAGATTCCGTCCCGCAGGTTTCTCTCATCTCGGGAATTAGGGACCAAATTTATTCCAGGGCCACCTTTCAGTCACAACAAAATCCAGACTCCGGCGTATGCTTGACTTTAGTCATAAAGAAAAATACTAAGAATGTCTATAATGTATAATTCATCATTCCAAGGTGTTCTCTTATTAAGGGTATGAGTGTAAATCCTTAATAAATTCCTGTCTCCACTGATGCTCACCAGGCTCTGCCTCCAGCCGGGCGTTGGAACAATCTCAGTTCTGGGTTTAGGGAAAGCCCTGCCTAAAGAGCCCTGAAATCCCACAGAGCCCAGGCAGGAAGTGCCAGAATTGTGGAATTCAGAGACAAATGACCACTATATCACATCAAATTCCCATGGTTTGATGGTTTTCCATTTGGGTGATGCAGTTTGGGGCACGGCTGGAAGAACAAGGGGACATTTAATCCTGATTTGTCAGTTCTTTTACAAAGGGAACCTCTAAACCCCTTCCGTGCCATCCCAGCTCACAAATGCCAGCGAGAATCATGGAATCATGGAATGGTTGGATGGGAAGGGACCTTAAAACTCATCGTGTGCCAGTCCAGGGGCAGGGGCACCTCCCACCATCCCAGGTTGCTCCAAGCCCCGTCCAACCTGGCCTGGGACACTTCCAGAAGTGGGGAATCCATGGAATCACCTGTGCCAGGGGCTCACCACCCCCACAGGGAACAATTCCTTCCCAAATCCCACCCGAACCTCCCCTCTTTCAGTCTGATCCCTTTTTCCCTTGTCTCATCACTCCAGGCCCTTGGAAATTTTCTCCCTGTGTTTCTTGTTGCTCCTTCAGGTCCTGGAAGGCCACAATTAGGTCACCCCAAAGCTTCTCCAATCTTGGGAAGGTCCTCAGAGAACTTTTTTTTTTTTGGAGATGTGAACATTTTAATTGGCAATTGTTTGTAACTGGGTCAGACTGGGAATGGCACTCAAAGAGTTTTGGCTCCTCTTGGATTTGATCTCGGATCCCAAGGCAGCCACAAGTGAACAAATTGCTGAGGAGCTGGAAAAAAAATTTGTCTTTATTAGACTGTGCTTGAAGTAATTTCACGTTGACATTATTAGAGTCAGTCTAAAAGTACCAGAAATTAAAAGTACCCATAAATTGGGAAGATGAAAGGATTTTTAATGGGTGGATGATGCTTCTCACGCAATGCCAGCTTAAACCTAGACTGGAAAACAAAAGCAGGACATTTCCTTTATCAAGAAAATGTTCCACTTGCAAAAATATGTGTGAGAACTAATAAATGCAAAAAAGGAAGGTGCTTCAGTAACCCCATGGAGTCAAAAATATCTGCAGAGTTATCGCACCCATTTTTCCACCTGAACGTCCAAAGGGGATGTGGATTCCAAATCATGTTCACATTTTTCAGAAATTGCCTCTCCGGTGATTTCAGGCATTACAGGCAATGGATCAGACCCTTAAAGGTACAAAATTCTGCTGGAAATGGAGCTGAGCATCTCCACTTAATAAAAACTTCAATATCCTGCACAGCCCCCCTGCCATGCTGGGCTGGGAAGGTTCCAGAAAACGGGGGTTTTTTTCCTTTTTTTTTCCTGATTTTCCCTTTAGATCAGCAAGGGTGAATTTTAGGGTTTATTTCCCCTTACCCAGACTGTCCACTCTCTCAGATTCCCCTCATGCTCCTCATCCATTTGCACCATGGGATTAATAGATAAAATAAATATATTAAATAGATTAAATAGATCAAATTGATTACATATATTAAATAGATTAAATATATAAAATAGATTAAATGGTCAGTGGTAGATACAGAATACATGTTTTCACACCCCACGCATATGTTTTAATAAAAATATATTTAAACGAGCTTTTAAGCCCCATTCATTTTAATTTAACACCATAATAAAATTGTTACGGCACAGAAGCCTTCTGTATAACATTTTTATCAGCAAGTGTCATACCTGGGGCGTCACTTCAGCTCACTGTATTTGTTTTTATTTACAAAGAATCAGAAAAAATTGTCTCATCACAAATGTAACTGCAGCGGTTCTGCTGCACGGATCGCCCGGCAATTCCTGGCGGATCCCGGGGAACAACTCATCCCACCGGTCCCTCCGATGATTTGTTTGAAAATTCACCCACGGAAACGTTTTTCCAAGCCCAGGCTCCTCTCAGTCTGGGGTTTCTCCATTTGCCATCTTTCACTTTTTTGGCGTTTTCTGCCCTGACAGAACGGGGGCCTGGCAGAGGGACAGCCGCGATCTCTGCTGCCACCAGGGAAGGGCTGGAGCTCTGCCTGGGAGGTTTGGGCTGGATATTTGTGGAAAATTTTTCCCCCAGAGGGTTCTGGGCCCTGCCTGGGCTCCCCAGGGAATGGGCATGGCCCCAAAGCTGCCACAGCTCCTGGAGTTTGGACAATGCTCCCAGGGATGTTTTGGGATTTGGGATTTCCTCTCCCGTGCAGGACCAGGAGCTGGATTGGATGATCCTTGAGGGTCCCTTCCAATGAGGATATTCCAGGAGTCTATCCCATCTTTTTGCTAAACTCTTCTGCCCACAAATTCGTAAATTTACAAGCAAATAATTTTTAATAAACTTTAAACATAAGCATAAAATGTTTTGAAAGAGAATGCCACCCCTAGTGCCTGTTCTGTGGACATTTGGAACTGGCTCCAGACCTGAATGCCAGGAGCCTTCCCTCGAGCTCCTCAAATATTTATATCTCAGCTCCAGGAACATTTAATTTACAAATAGATTTTATTTCATGGCTTTATTTTTCTTGGATCTCCTTTGGTTGCCACAATGGCAAGAATTGCTTCTGCCGTATTCGTATTCATTCAGATCCTCAAGGGTTTCAAAGATGCTAAATAGGGGAGAAGATTTAAAATCTCTCAAGCTTGAACACCACAACTGCACTTTTAAATAGAGGTGGGATTAAAAAATTGGGGAAAAAATTCTAGAAGAGACGTGTATTTGTGAAGCTCTCAAGAATGTAAAAAGCAATGGAATTATTCTTATCAGGTGAGTTGTGGTGACTTTTGGATGCACACTTTCCTCTGTGGAATCCTTGCACAGATTTTAACATAATTCTGCCCCGAGGGGAGGTAAAAAGGAGAGAAAAACCACAACGAAACTCAAAATCAGATGCAACATCAGTTTAATGATAAAAAGTCAAGTAGCATTCAGCAAAAACAAAGGGAAAATATTTGTTTATGAAGGAAAAAGAAGCCACTGAAACCATTCCAGCTGAGAGACAGCAAGCAAGACTCCACCTTTCCTTAATTCCTGAGCAAAACCTCTCCACTGACTGCTGGCAATTACAGCATTAAACCACGTCAGCGTGAAATGCAAACTCAGAGACAAGGAAATTCTTCAAAAGCAGGACTTTCAAGGATGAAACAAGTTGGCCATGTGTCCAGACAGCACCTCCCTCCCTCCTTCCTTGGCATGAGGGCTCGAGGGGGCCCAAGGCCTCTGGAAACGCTGGCCAGCAGCTCCAGCCTCAGTCGAGCCCCTGGCTTGGGGCTTCCTGGGGGAGGCACTCGCTGGACGTGCGGCGCGGCTCTAGCAGGGCAGGCACCTGCGGCCACAGTAGCGGCCACCAAGGCCAGAGAGCCCCGAGAGCCCAAAGCCCCCCGAGTTGATGGGCACTCCCTCCTCGCTCAGGATGCTGCCCACGGCAGCGGAGGTGGAGGATCCCACGGCGGTGTTCTGGGGGAAGGAGCTGAGGATGGGCCCGGGCAGGGTGACCACCACGGGCGAGGGCTGGATGACCACGCGGGAGTCCTGGCACTGCCGCACACAGGGCTCGTTGCAGCTGTTGGCCAGCGGGGTGGGGCCGCAGGGCCGGCACAGGTCGTAGCAGGACATGGCTGTGGCTGCGGGAGCACCTGGGGAGAGGNTGAGGGATCCTGAGCTTACTCTGCCTTTTATACTGTCCCACACAGCCCCAGGCCCACAGGCGCCCTCAGCACATGGAACGTGTTTACCGAGCTCCTCTCACATGCAAAACATCCCCATTAGAGAAATGGGGACACTGCAACGCTGCTTTTTCACTTCCCTGTGCAGGACATGCCCAGTCAGCCTCCCAGGCTCCTTTCAAGTGCCAGGATTAGAGGCCGAAACGTGTCCAGGGGCGATGCCACATCAGCAGGGCCGGGTGATGCAGCCAGGGCTGAGGAGTGTCCGACATCCCAAATAATTCCAGCCATGGCCCTCCAGGGCAGGACTTTAAAGTGTTTCTTGATGATGGGGCTGGGCTCACCGGGGCCCTGAGGCTCCAGGCTGGCCATTCCCCTGTGAGGGTCAGCTCTGTCCTTCACCCTCTCCGGGCTGGGCATCACTGCCCTCCTGGCCTTGGCAGGTTTGGGGTCACCATCCTTGGAGCTGTCCAAGGGCAAACTGGACGTGGCACTCAGTGGTCAGGGCTTGGTGACAAAGTGGGGATCGGTCACAAGCTGCACTCGATGTTCTGGGAGAACTTTTCCAATCTCAGAGGAGGGACCAGCCCCAGTCCAGCCCCGTGGTGCCAATGTCCAGCAGGGGACACGGAGTCTGTCCCTGCACATGGAAGTCATGCCCTGGAGGGGCAGGGACTGGCACCAGATGGTCAGTGGGGACAGTCCCCAGCCCTGGCTGCATCACCCGGCCCTGCTGACAAATCATTTTCCCCTGGAAACGTTTTGGCCTCTAATCCTGGCACTTGAAAGGAGCCTGGGAGGCTGACTGGGCATGCCATGCACAGGGAAATGAAAAGGCAGCGTTGCAGGGCAAAAATAAAAACACTAATTTTTGTAATTGGGATGTTTTGCATGCGAGATGAGCTTGGTAAACACATTCCTTGTGCAAAGACTGTCCCTGGGCCCGGGGCTGTGTGGGACAGTATAAAAGGCAGAGCACAAGTGCAGGTCCCTCATCCACCTCTCCTGCCTTCTCCTCCTCGGTGAAACAGGTGAGGGCTTTCCTCTGTTTCCATTTCTTTTCCTCGGTCTCCTCTGGCTTCCACGGGGGCTTTTCCTCAGTTCTGTTTTGCTGGGGCACTTGGTGATCATCACCATTCTCTGTGCCATGCTGGAGGGAGGTGGGAGAAGGTCTTGTCTGTGTTTTTAGGAGCCTTTTGGGGACTGCGATTCCTTGTCCTTTCCATCTCCCTCTCCAGGCTATCCCTTCAACACAGACTTTGCTCTTTCTTCTGCAAGCAGCGTCCCCATCCGTGCCTCTCATTGCGTGGCTGCTTTCCCTCCCTCTCCCCAGGTGCTCCCGCAGCCACAGCCATGTCCTGCTACGACCTGTGCCGGCCCTGCGGCCCCACCCCGCTGGCCAACAGCTGCAACGAGCCCTGTGTGCGGCAGTGCCAGGACTCCCGCGTGGTCATCCAGCCCTCGCCCGTGGTGGTCACCCTGCCCGGGCCCATCCTCAGCTCCTTCCCCCAGAACACCGCCGTGGGATCCTCCACCTCCGCTGCTGTGGGCAGCATCCTCAGCGAGTCCGGGGTCCCCATCAACTCGGGGGGCTTTGGGCTCTCGGGGCTCTCTGGCCTTGGTGGCCGCTACTGTGGCCGCAGGTGCCTGCCCTGCTAGAGCTGCGCCGCACGTCCAGCGAGTGCCTCCCCCAGGAAGCCCCAAGCCAGGGGCTCGACTGAGGCTGGAGCTGCTGGCCAGCGTTTCCAGAGGCCTTGGGCCCCCTTGACGGAGGGAACCGTGGCCAGCTGAGCCTTCAGCCTGTCCTGCTTTCTTCTGTGCCTCCCCACAGGGCCCCGCTGGGCCCTGCTCTGCCAGCCTGGCACAGGCAGACCACAGTGTGGCCACTGCTGGCCAGGGCAGCCTGGCCCGGGGCTCTGCCCACCCCTTGCTTTGTTTCTGTCTGCACACTCAATAAAGTTCACTCTGCATCGAACTGGAGCCTCCTGCAGTTCCTTCCTCTTTGGGATCCGCAGCTAAAGCTGCTCCGTGGGGGAGGTCACAAAATCACCATTTTTGGGGTTGGAATAAATTTTCTGGGGTCATGTTGCCCAACCCTCTGGTCAGGTGGGACAACCTTGAGGGAGCTGCTTTGGATGCCAACAGCTTCTCGATGTGTACAAGGATGGACACCCCACAACCTCCCTGGTGCATGACTTTCATCACTCCGTAGAAAAATGTTTCCTGGAACGGCTTCCACGGCTGATGTCCTGCACGGGACAGAGTCCCAAGGAGTTGTCACCCTTCACTTCTGCCACCACCCCTGTGCCCTCCTGTCCCTCCTGGAGGTGCCAGCCATGCTCAAGGGTTCACAGGAGATGTTGGGGAGGGGGAGAACATCACTCAAGGGTTGAGCTGCTGTGGGGTTGGTGATGCACAGGACAAGGTGCCTCTGCTTCCTCCCACATCTTCTGCTCCCTGCCATTCAGAGAATAACAGAATCGTGAATAGTCAGGTTGGAAGGGACGCACAAATCATCAAATCCCACTCCTGACCCTGCACAGATAGCCCAAAAATCCCACCCTGTGCCTGAGAGCGTTGTCCAAACACAGGAAGTGACCCTCATTCTACCTGAAGAGAACAGAGGGGTCAGACACAATTCAGAGGGAGTGGAGTAGTCAGAGACCATTCCAGGATGGAATGGAGGGGTCAGAGACCATTCCAGGATGGAATGGATGGTTCAGAGACCATTCCATGACGGAATGGAGGGGTCAGAGGCCATTCCAGGATGGAATGGATGGTTCAGAGACCATTCCATGACGGAATGGAGGGGTCAGAGACCATTAGGGGCAGCCCCTCGGTGCCGACCATGGGATGAGGCCAGGCCAGTTGGACCCTGCATGTCTGAATGTGCTGCCATGATGGCAGAGGAAGCGCTGATCTCGCTGTCTGCTCCGGTGTTGTCCTGCTGACATTCCCAGACCGTGCATCCCTCTGATGTGTTTGGAGGTCTCCTTGGAGAGCTCTGCAGGCTCTTCCCACCCACTGCTACCAAATTTGAGTATAGGCTCCAAGAAGGGGTTTGGAGATTTGGGGATGGAGAAGGAACAGTGGGAAAGGCCCAACATGGACACTTGGTGCTGGGTGGAGCGGAACTAGGGTGTGTTGGAGAGGACTTTCTGCTTTTCCAACATCCTCCTGTTGCCTCCAGGATGCTGGGGGCTCTCCATGAAGGCATGGATGGGCAGAAAGCACGTGGATTTGTCCGGATGTGGAATTCCTGATTCCTCAGAGTGCCCAAGGTGACAGGGAAGTTTCCACCCAGCTCTGATGGAGTCGAGAATTTGGTTATGTGGTGGATGAGGTGACTCCTGTCACAGAAAACACATTTTTAAGCCTGGCTTGTTATTTTAGGGCTGCCGGAAAAAATTGCCCTGACCATTCTGAGAATCCTAAAGTGATGCCCTGGAGGGCAAAGGGCCTGGTGTCCCCTGGTGAAATAGGACAGTCACCAGCCCTGGCTGCGTCACCCGGCCCTGCTGATGTGGCATCGCCCCTGGACACGTTTCGGCCTCTAATCCTGGCACTTGAAAGGAGCCTGGGAGGCTGACTGAGCATGTCCTGCACAGGGAAGTGAAAAAGCAGCGTTGCAGTGTCCCCATTTCTCTAATGGGGATGTTTTGCATGCGAGAGGAGCTCGGTAAACACGTTCCATGTGCTGAGGGCACCCGTGGGCCTGGGGCTGTGTGGGACAGTATAAAAGGCAGAGTAAGCTCAGGATCCCTCATCCACCTCTCCTGTCTTCTCCTCGGTGACACAGGTGAGCTCCAACCACCTTCACCTTCCTCTTGTCCTTCTCCTTCTCCTCTTTGTCTTTGCCTTCATCTCCGCCTTGCTGCTCCGCAGCTCCTGCTGAGCACTTCTCTCCCAGATCCAGCTCCCAGTCTCTGCTCACTGCGACGAGCTGGGAGAAGCTCTTGGGCTCTTCGGGGATGGGGTTCCTGATCCTTTCCTCCTCCCCATTCCCTGGCCCCTCTTGCCGGGCTCTGCTCTTCCTCCCACTGAGCCCGTGCCTCACATTCTGCCCGTGCCTCCTGCAGGTGCTCCCGCAGCCACAGCCATGTCCTGCTACGACCTGTGCCGGCCCTGCGGCCCCACCCCGCTGGCCAACAGCTGCAACGAGCCCTGTGTGCGGCAGTGCCAGGACTCGCGGGTCATCATCGAGCCCTCGCCCGTGGTGGTCACCCTGCCCGGGCCCATCCTCAGCTCCTTCCCCCAGAACACCGCCGTGGGATCCTCCACCTCCGCTGCCGTGGGCAGCATCCTCAGCGAGTCCGGGGTGCCCATCAACTCGGGGGGCTTTGGGCTCTCGGGGCTCTCTGGCCTTGGTGGCCGCTACTGTGGCCGCAGGTGCCTGCCCTGCTAGAGCCGCGCCGCACGTCCAGCGAGTGCCTCCCCCAGGAAGCCCCAAGCCAGGGGCTCGACTGAGGCTGGAGCTGCTGGCCAGCGTTTCCAGAGGCCTTGGGCCCCCTTGACGGAGGGAACCGTGGCCAGCTGAGCCTTCAGCCTGTCCTGCTTTCTTCTGTGCCTCCCCACAGGGCCCCGCTGGGCCCTGCTCTGCCAGCCTGGCACAGGCAGACCACAGTGTGGCCACTGCTGGCCAGGGCAGCCTGGCCCGGGGCTCTGCCCACCCCTTGCTTTGTTTCTGTCTGCACACTCAATAAAGTTCACTCTGCATCGAACTGGAGCCTCCTGCAGTTCCTGCCCTGCTGGGATGTGCAGCCCAGCTGCTCCGTGGGGCTCTGGTGGCCTGGGGTGTTTGGGTGGTCCAGCGCCAGTGATGCACCTTGCTCACAGCTGGGCAAGGTGAGAACCTGCAAGGGCCACTGAAGTCACTGAAGTCCTCTGGGGCAGTGGAGGGAGTGGCCTTGTGTGAGTGTGACAGGGTGACCAAGAGGTGCCCCAGGGGACACCTGAGCCAGGACAGAGGTTGTGCAACTTCCAGCTGATGAGTCAAGGCACTGCCCCGACGGTTTCTGTGCCAGTTTTACCCACGTGCCGAAGGCCATGGTTGTGTTTTACCACTACAATTGGACCTTTCCTTTCCTTCCTTCCTTCCTTCCTTCCTTCAAGCACTTCTCCCAGCCCCTGGATGCCAAGGGAGCCCCAAACAAGTTGAAGGGACATTCAGTGCCACTGCCAAACTCAACGTGATGTCCAATTTCCTTTTCCTGTTGTCCGTGGAGTGTTTCTCCCTGGGGAATGGGGTGTGCCTGGCCCTGCAGTCATCTTGGGACAGTCCATGGCTGCTCCTCAGCCCTATTTTCCGTGTCAATGTCTGATATAAAGCAATCCTGCCAAGTTCCTCCGTCTTTTTATCTGTTGTGGAAATGCCCTCCTATGGTAGGACTCACAGCTGGTCTGTGGGCCAGAGAGAGTTTCTGAACGATATTCCTTACCAAGGCTGTTGGCATGGAGACCAAGAAGAGAAGAAGAGATAAGCGGGAAAGAAAACCTGCAGCTGGGAAAACTATTTTTAGAAAAGTTTCGTGAAAAAGAGGGGTGGAGATGCTTTAACACCAGTGAACGTTATGTTGGTTTGTTGTAACTGATGAATAAAGTGTAAACTTCCTAGAGGGTATAAAAGACAGCGTGCTGTTGTAATGAACAGATATTAGCCTTGTGAAGTGTAGTGTGTCTTTTCGCACGTGGCGCCCACCTCAACAGCGACACCCTCCCATCCCTGTGCGAGCCAGGAGGGGACATTGGCAGCAACGGGGTCGAAGTGGAACCAGGGGAGGGAGGCAACACCCCCAGGACACCCCTGAGAGCGTGGGGTGGGTCAGGACACCTGAGGTTTCGTGGAGACCCTCGGTGGGGAGGGCTGGGTCAAGGGGAAGGAGAGAGGGCTGGAAATGCCTTTGGTGCATTCCCTGTTGTGCCTGTGGAAGGGACTGCAGTGGAAATGTCATGGATGGAAGTGTGGTGTGCATTTTGAAGGAAATCTCTCTGCTGGATCCGCCCTGGATCACACCTGGGGTTTCTTTCTGAATGTGTTCGTTTGGAGAAACTTCTGCCAACCTGAGAGCTCCCTTCATCCTCCTGGATGTGGAGTCTGGCTTGGACTTGCGGAATTTAAGATTTTTCTGTCTCTGATGGAGCGCCAACCTTGCTAGGACAGGAGTTTTGCCCCCTTTGTCACTAGGGGTGTCAGGTGGTGCCCGAGTGGGGCTGTCACCTCTCCTGGGACCACCAGCTCTTGTCCTACCCCAGGAAATGCAGATCAGAGCATGGAATCCTTCCCTTGCCCGGCATCTCTGGGGACATCCTGGCCCCTGCTGCTCCCCAGGCTGGGTTTGCTGGGCACTGCCAGCTCTCAGGTGCTCCCTGCGTCCTGCTTGGAAATATTCCCGAGTGTTTGGGACCATGGGTGGGGTCTGGTCAGAGGCAGGGGGGAAACAGAAGTGGAGGGATGGACGTGAGGGATGGAAGAAGGAAGTTTTGAAGTCAGATGTTCTCATTAGGAAGTGTTTTCTGCAAGATAATGACCCTGACTAAGATTTGTTGTTGTGAGAGCAGCGTCCTTCCTTCTGGAGCAGTCTCGTTCTGCTGATTGGAGAACTCCAGGCGATGCTGGAAGAGGTGAAATGCAGAAGAAATGAGATCATTTCTTCTAAATGCAACGTGAGATCCCAAAGAAAGTTCAAAACCAACCTATGAAGTCTCTCTGATGAATAAATGATGTCTAAGAAGGCTTGAAAGGCCTTGGAGTCACAGAGAGCAACGTTGACGGCCAGTCCCCACCAAAGCCAGCCCTTTAATCCTGAGTTTATAACAAAAAAACCTGCATTTGTTACTCCAAAGGCCCAGAGCTGCCTCAGGAGGGGAAGGTGCTGACATCACCTGGAAATACGGCACCACTCCACCCAGCTGGCTGAAACATCAGCCTGGTTCTGGTGGAAAAATACCCTAAAAACATTTTGGCCTCTAATGCTGGCACTTGAAAGGAGCCAGTTTGGCTGAATGGGCACATCCTGCACAGGGAAATGAAAAGGCAGAGTTGCAGGGAACATAAACAACCTCGAGTTTGCTTAATTGGGGATGCTTTGCATAAAATATGAGCTTGTTGGTAAACATGTTCCCTGTGCAAAAGCGCGTCTGGGCCCGGGGCTGTGTGGGGCAGTATAAAAGGCAGAGCAAGCTCAGGATCCCTCACCCAGCTCTCCTGCCTTCTCCTGCTCCGTGACACAGGTGAGCTCCAAGGGTCTCAGACTCACTCTTCTTTTCCTCTTCTCTTTCTCCTTGCACCTCAATGGAATCTTTGCTTCTCTCCAGAAAGACTCTCCGAGTCTTCCTCCTCGATCCCGCTCTCACCGGGGTTTTGTGGTTGTTTTTTACTGGGCAGCGGTGGGAGATGTTGGGATTTCTCTGCAGAGAACACTTTGGGCTCAGGGCTGTTGGATCTCCTCTT
>VWZS01006390.1:0-49270 GCA_013397075.1 Rhabdornis inornatus
GGGGCGGCGGGGCCGGATCAGGGGGCGCCGGGCGGGCTGCGAGGTCACCGGCCTGGGGCCTCTCGCAGATTCCGAGACTCGGTTCGGAGCGGCGGCGGCTCCTGGAGGGTCAAGCTTTGGGGGCCGGCCCGAAGGGAGCTGAGGTTACCTGGGATAGAGGATGTTGGGGTGCCCCCCGCTGCAACCCAGCCCGGCGACCTTGGGCTGCCCGCACCGCGGCAGGCCGGGGGTCCTGCCCCGCCGGTGCCCCCGGGCCCGGCCGCGGCTGGACCTGCCGCGGTGCCCGGGGCTGCCCGGGCTGCAGCGCTGGGGAGGCCTGGCCATGCATCCCTTACCCAGGTCTGAGGCCACCTCGCCGGTCCAGGGCACGGCAATGGCATCCCTGTCTCTGCGGGTATGCTGCTCTCCCCCCAAAGAAACCATCAGCCCGTGTTCGGTAGTGCGTGATGCGGGAAAGGAAGGTCTGAGTCTGGCACCGTGTGCCGCAAAGGAGCTGTGGGAGCCAAGCACCAGCACGGTGTCCGCGCTGCGCTTTGTCCCCGAGGGTTCTCGGTAGTGTCCCCGGGTGGCACCGGCCGCCTAGCGCGGCCCAAGATCCCTGTGTGTCTGCGGAGAATTATCCAGAAGAGGAGCAGAGAGAGTCGAGCCACCTCTGCGTTTGTCAGAGGGACGCTAAGGAGGCATCTGTAACGCGTTTGAATGTGGAAGGGTTTTGTCTGTGGTTTGATGGGCTTCCAACTTTCATGTCCATGTGTTAATACAGAAGTAATACTTGGGGTGAATGCTTTCCGATTTCGTCTTCAAAGCAGTATGTTTTAGCGTCGACCCAGTCTTGCTGAATGGGTAGCTGTAGCCATTCCTTGCCAGTTTGTGATGTTATTTCCTCCTGGACATACCCATTGCCTTGTATGTGACTGCCAAAATATTTGAAGTGACTCAGTTGCTCCCCTGTCTTTTGAAGAAATTGGGTGCTATGCTTTCCTAAGATAATGTACAGGAGTTTGAGACATCTGCTTGTGGCCTGGAATGAATTTACGATACTGCACAGCCTCGCTTTGGAGGCAAAAGGGAAAGCTGGCTGTGAGACAGACTTGAAATTAGTGTGCTGCAAATTGAAAATGTCCTTTTACAAACAGATAACTTGTCAGCCAAATCTTGGGCACCTGGTCATGTCTGGTTAGTGGAGCAGTCAGCTGTCATGTCCTGGTGGTGTAGAGGGCTCTGTGTGTGCCAACAGGGTTAAAAGTGTGAGAGTTGGGACTGGGTTTGTGGAGGAGCTGGGGTTACCACCCTGCCATTGTCCCAGAGAGCCCTTGATCAAGCCCACACTTACTGCAAGGGAGGGTTGGTGAAACCCCCTTCTCCCCAGGTGGGCAGGGTGGCCTTGTCACCACCAAGCTGAGCCCCTTCTTCTGTCCTCTGCCAGCAGGGAGGATGGGTGCAGAGCACTGGCTTGCCAGGCACTGTCCAACTCTCAGTCTCCAGTAGAGGTCAGAAAAATTGCTGCGACTGCTGATAGTAATATGTATCTTTTAACTGCTGGAGGAGACTTCTCCTGGGAGCGTATCCAAACTGCGTGGCGTTTCTGCAGCCTTTTGTCAGGGGAATAAAGTGGTGTAATCTTAAGACCTGTCAGAATTGGAGATTTCGGAAGCACTTGACTGTTTGTGAATGTTGAACGGCTGAGTGATGCAGTGCGTCTGAAGAGGGTGAGACACTTCTTGCTTTCCATGGGGCCTGATTCAAAACTATTTCCCTCACACTTTTCTGGTGTTTTTCTTTTATATTCTTGATGATCTTTTATCAGCTAAGCAAGGAAAAATAATACAAAGTCTTTGTCTAGACTTTACATTCCTGATTAACATTTATCTCGTGGAGGATGTTTATACTGTCTGCTGATAATTCTTACTGGTAATTCTTTCATTATATAGGAGAGTTACTTGCTTGTACAGGTGAGAAATAATTGGTACAAGTGTTGCTCTAATTTGCTATTTAATCAGAATCAAATGCAGTCTGGGGAAGTGAATGCCATAACGCCAAGGTCATGAGAAGGGGTCTGATATTGTTCTGGCGTAAAGACGATGTGAAAAACTGTGGTGTGGAAACCTGAATTCAGGTTCTGCCTTGCTTTGCCATTTGTCATTTGACTTCCTTTGCAAGAGTTGTTTCAGGTTTGGGGGTTAAGCCCCCAGGTCTCAGCATTAAGGGCAGCAGAGGGGCAGGAGGTGGCTGCTGTGAACACTGGCAGCAGTGCTGAAGCTCTGTGAGTGTTGCTTGATTTGGTTTTGTTGCAGGATGGTGCTGCTATGTTTGTTGCAGCTGTTTGGAAATCTTTCTAAGGGAGTCTCTGAGTCCTCAGGATTTGAAGTGATTCTCATTTGGGAAGAGGTGAGAAATTGTGTCAGAAGTACTGTGTCAGCTGTCAGTGTCCTGAGCAGAAACACTCAACTAGATGAAGTATTGTACTGCAGCCTCTGAGAGCAGTTTTATGCTGTGTAGGCCTCATTTGGACACTGGGTCCCTTGGGTTCAGAGCTGTAACATTATTTTCTTTGCTCTGCTCTACCTGAATATCACCAAGTGGAGGCTTTGCCTTTGCCATGGTATCCTTTCTGATAATTCCTTTAGACCTGGCCACAGACAGTCCTGAATATGCAGCGTTGACATTTGCAATGGCAGCACCATTGCGTGTGTTCTGCTTTATCTCCACAAAGAGCCAACGGCCTCTCAGGGTCAGAGGACGTCAGGAGGTGACAGTGCTGTACCTGCTTGTCGTGCTAAGCAGATCAGGGCACAGATGTGCATTCAGCAAGATTTTCCTCTAATCATTTTTTCATCCCAGGGACACTGGAGTAATTCAAGCACCTGAAGACTAAATCTTGCCTTTAATATAAGCTAATAGTTAATGTATGGTGCTTTCATGTTTGGGGTCATTCATTATAACATCTTTGTATTTTCCATATGATTCGATAGTTTTCTGTAAGAATTAGAGTAGGTAGTGGTGGCTTCTGTGGCATGGAGAAGCCCTTACAAAAGGCTTATAAATCCTTCTAAGAAAGGAAGAAGTAAAAAAGCTTCTCCAAGTGGCTGCTCCTTACTCTCCTTACTTTCACTCTGCGATAGCCCTGCCTGATAGTACAGCAAGAGAGTATGTTGCTCTTTTTGTTCTTTTAAGCTTGTTTATGACAAACGTGCTTCACTTCCTCCCAAGCAACAACAGCCCATTCTGTCTAGGCAGAGGGTCACTTTGTGTATATGGGGAAAAAAAAGGCATCTGGTGTCTTGGTGTGGTGCCAGTGTTCACACTGGCTTTCCAGAGATTCCATCTTTGTTCCAGAAGATGTAACCTTAAAATAGAGAGTACAAAGGACTCTCAGCCATCCAGTGCTCACTGATGCTCCTGGAAAAAGCTTTCATGCATACAGTAGTTAAACTTTGCTTACCTTGTTGGTACCTCTTTATGTGTTTTAAATTTGATCTGGTTTGGAAGATGAATGATGGAAGACAGTCTTGAACACCTTATCAGCAAAAAGCTTATAAGCTTAACATATTCTCCTTCAGAGTTGAACAAGAGGATCCAAACCTACATTTAATATACACCCTGGATGACTAATCAGTGTGTTCATATGTTGTTTATGATGATGCTGTTTATATATAGCAGTGCTCTGCTACAGAGACACCACTTGGTGCTTGAAGACTGGTGACTTGCACTGTTTCTTGGTGCATCAGACAGAAAATGTTTCTTTTCTCTCCACTGGTTTGCTAATTGCTGTTGACTTTGTGATGTGTGTCAAAACCAGACTGATCTTAAAACATTATTTTTTTTTTTTTCTGCTGCATCTAATCTCTTGATGCCTTGGCTAAGGAGACTGTAGATTTTTAGGCAGAGTAGCACAATATACCTTATGGCTGCATACTTAACATGGAGGCTTAGCTGCTGTGACTGGAAAACACATTTTGCAGTAGTTGTTTCCTGGCCTGTATCAGATGTGAAGTGTGGTTTAACTGCATTTTAAAACCACAGGTGACTAGAAAAAGAACCTACAGGAAATGACTTGCAGCTGAATTCTGTGTGATGGTAAATACCTCCTCTTAGCTGAAAGTGGCTTAACTTCTACCATTTTGTTCCATCTGGATCACGCTTATATTTAGGGATGAGGGGATGATTTGTTCTTAATGAGAGCCCACACTCCTGCCCACGCTTCCTGGGAAGAGTAGTGTTCAAGCAGTCTTCCAGAGGTGTGGTTTTAAGGCTGAGTATTAAAAATACACTTGATATTTCTCCTTCCCCAGGAGCTGTCTGCTGGTGGTTCTCTCTTGCGCCTTTGTGGGCTCTGTCCCCCGCTCTGTTCTTCACCAGCCTGTGGGGCTGCAGATCCAACACTGCCATGAGATTCCCCAGTGCTGGAGTTTTGTTTTGGTGAATGCAGTTTAGGAGAGTTTGAGTGTGTTGTCACAAAATCTGTGTGTCTGATGGTCTCACTTTCTTCTGCTTTAGCTGATTCTGCATTACTGGACTTCATTATCAGTAGGCAAAACCAGAATCTGCTGGGGAGCCTGAGTGCCTTCCTCATGAACATGTCATTAGGAGGGAAGGTGCTTGGGAATTAATGAAGCGCCATATTTGGTGAACATCTTGTCAGGAAGAGTCCGACTAATACACAAAATATGGCTAAGGGGAAACATATTTACACATCACAGACTGGTAAATATGGTTAATGATCGAAGTGTATTTGGAGCCTCATATCTGGGGAAAAAAAAAAGCATATAACAACAAAACAGTAACAAGAAATCATAGTGACAGGCTACTGTAGTAAATGTACTCCTTGGGGATATTTTCCCAGCCTAAAATACCAGTGCCGTTAGCAGAAGAGGGAAAACCAGTATGCCTGTCCCTGTAAACAGGCTTTCAAGATATGTGAAAGCATAATTGTGAAAGAATGAATTCAAAATCACACCCTATAAAATACTGCCTTTTGGCTGTAGTATTTTTTGCAAACTGGTGGAAAGCTAGAGGGGAACTTTCTGATTTTCACACTAAAATACATTTTTAAGAAAAGCCTTTGCTTCAGAGAGGGAAATACCTTTTTGAGGCTGCAGGAGGACAGCTTTCCAGTACACACCAGTACAGGGGTGCAGCACTGACTCTTCGTTTTGCCTTGTGCCGTTTCCGAGGCTAAACCTCCATGTGTTGTGTTTTATGTCAGCTGGGCAGGGTTGAGACCCAGCATGCCTTGGCACAGACTGGGCAGGTGAAAATTTCCGACCCCCCTCCCAAAGTTCGTGGATGTTCTGGACATGGAGCACCGCATATTCTGCTTGGCTGGGGAGACCAGATCAGTGGTGTTGAGCACAGGAGAGAGCAGGGTGCAGGAGCAGCTTCTCAGGAAGTCCTTTGGGTGGCTGGGCAGGAGCAGCCCATGCCCCCAGCAGGAGGTTTGGATGCCTCCACTCCCAAACCCTTGTGGCAGGTTCCTTCAGGCCTATGGGGTTATGAGCAGCTTAGTTCTGGACACTTCTTCTCTGCTTTGTTTTCCTGTAGGTACAGTTTTTCTTATTGTTTCTAGCTAGTTTCTATAATTGCAGCTGTGAATGGGAATTACATGTGAGTTCAATTCACATAAAGTGAATGGTAATAGGCTTGTAGGAGGTGGTGTCATAAATGCATTGCTTTGCACAGAGGATTCTGTTTGTTTTCAGTGTAAGGTAAGACTTAAGTTTCCACATATTTTTTGAAGAAACAAGTATTTTTTCACCTCTTTATTTCAGCAGCTATGTTTGTGTACATGTTTTGTACAATTTTGTGTTATTCCTTCAGGGCTACCTACCTTCAGATGTTTGGCAAATGAAATGTTCTATTTGTGCCTTCTGGAATTGTTTTAGAGAAGGGTGAAGCATGCTGACATGATTGACAGATCCATGAAAATCTCTGCTGGGACTGTGCAGTTGATTCCACTTGGGAGGTCTTAAGGGTTTATACAGATAAGTGTATTTGCTTGAAAATGACACAACTATTTCATTGTATTTCAGGGTGAAGGCTGTCGTACTGTCCCACTTTCTGGACACGTAGGATTTGATAGTTTGCCTGACCAGCTGGTTAATAAGTCAGTTAATCATGGGTTTTGTTTCAACATCCTGTGTGTGGGTGAGTATTTCCATTTTGGGAAGTTCTCTTGCTGAAGTTTTCTGCAGCTGTATATAGCTTGTAGCTTACAGCACTAACAAGGTAGCTTTGATTTGAATTTCCCCAACTGTTCTATTTTCAGTAACAAGATTTACTGGTGCTCTGGGAAATCCCCACTGGGGTTCTGCAGTATGGCATTTTACCAAGCAGTGTAATAAAATGCCTAAAATCATAGGCTGTTATTATGATCTTTCTTTTCCTCATATATTTGAATTTCACATTTTTAAAAGAAATAGGTACTCATGCCAGAGTGCTTTGTTATGAGGTCTTGTTTGGTTAACTATTGAATTATTATTGTAATTATTATAATTATTTTAACAAAATACTAGTCACACTCCTCTTAAATCACTAAAAGCTATTTTTTTCTCCTCCCTTCTGTGCATACTTGAATTAAGATAGTGTCTGGCCAAGCCTTAACTCTTCTGACAATTACCCAAGCTGCCATGTGGTGTGGATCACAGCTGGGGCCTGGCACTGTAGCAGTGCTTGGTGTCTGTCCCTGCAGCCAGTCTCATAGGTCTTCCCCAGGGTTAGGATCCTTAATAATCTCTTCTCTCAAGTAACAGAAGTAAAACCCTGTATGGCTTTGGTACCATAGTTTGGGAAGGTGAATTAGGAAATTAAAAATAGACAATTAATAGTTATCAGATGGGTTTGCTGCTGCTGGTGCCCTGCCTCTGATAGCAGGAGGTTGTTGCATGGCCATGGATGCTTGGACTAGCCCTATCTACAGATGATCCCAGCAGTTCCTGGTGTGACAGAGAGGAGAGCAGCAGCTGTGGATACCTCCTGGGGACTTAGCTGGTGGTCAGCTCTTCATGCACACTGAGGTTTTCTGTCCCCTGCCATGAGAGATGCAGCTCATGGTATGGACCTAGTGTTTGCCCAGAACAGGGTTAATTCTGAAACGAGAGTAGTAGAGCAAGGAGAGGAGAGCTGAGCCCTGTTAAATGGAGCTGAGAAGACGATTTTCCTTACAACCTCATTCCTGTGGGATGATAAACTTTGCTGACAAGTGGAGGTCACTGTCAGGCTGAGTCTCTGGTGATTTCCACAGTACATGAATATGATATGACCTAAGGAATCTCCTGTCCCCACAGCTGAAGTCTAAAAGTGTTTCCTTTTCCACTTACTAGGCTGCAGTGTTTTTTTACAAGTTCTAGGTGTAGCAGTGGGTGCCTCCTGTAGTTATATCTTCACTTTGATGTGTGGAGAGGAGCTGAATGCCTGTGCTTTCGTCTTTGCAGAGCAGAAATGGAATACATTAATCACTTGTTGAGGTGAATAACAAGGACTCACCAAGATCAATGTATATTAGTTACTAATGTCAGTTTTTTATGAGTAGTAATAGCACAGTCTTGAAATAAAGAAACTTTATAGAAAAATATAATAAACTTCATGATAAAAAGATTCGCAGATCTTTGCCCCCATACTTAAACATCCTGGAAAAAGAAAGCAAAAATTCCCAGTGTTCATCTGTCATTTATTCCATTTGGTTGGCTTTCACATGTACAGCAGAGTTTGGGATGAAAAACTGAAAGAACAAGGAAGCAAATGGAGATTGGATGAGGTTCCCGTAGACAGCCCACTAAGCATGACAGAAAGGCACGTCATTGCCCCCCATTTTTCAGCTGTGTGTGGCATGTGTTGGAGGAAAAATCCAGTGATAATTCTACTCTGTGTCATACTGGATCTGAGCCACTAGTTCCTCCAGCTCTTGCTGGAGAAGCCAAGGAAAGCTTCAGAAATGACTCTCAGCAGCATGTCCAGAGTGGAGCAGTTTTTAGCTCTTCTCATGCTGAAAGCTCTCTCCCCTGTGAGACTAGACCCAAAGCTAAAATAAATGAGAAAACCTCTCATTAGTTATTAGGGGTTTCATATGGTTTTTCTGATCTTTTATTTCTCAGCACAACCATTTTCTTCCTAACCTTACATAATAAATTTTTAGTTGCCTCTTAGATCAGTGCAAAGGCTGGAGAAGTGTTTAATGACTGAGACTTTCTGTGCTGACTGTTTCTCAGGGAACAGGCTGCTGGTTTTTGATGTAAACTTTCTCAGTTTTTACCAGGATAAATTGTAGTTGCATTAAACTGCCACGACGGCGAGGGAAGATGCACACAATCAATATGATTGGTAATGCAAGCTTCATTTATTTCCAGTTACAGCAGTCTTTTATACCCTAACAAACAATGGTTAGTCAGTTCTTAAAGGTTACGATTGTATCTGTATGATTTCTTTCTCACCAGGGTCCTTCCTTGTTCTCATGAGAAACTTTGCTTAATCAATATCAGCAGGAAAGCAGGGTTACAGTGTTTTTGCTACATCAGTACATATTGAAAATATCAGTACATGCAGCTTGTTCTTGCTGTATCAATACTGTCCTTGCCACTTCAGCAGGGAAACTGCTCAAAGGACATTTCACAGGCCTAGTTCAGCAGGGAGACTGCTTAAATAACATTTCCATAGAATCATAGGCTTGCTCTTCGAGCCATTCTTCAACATTAAACTAGTATTCCAACTTAAGCAGGATTTTGCCCCTTCCTCTCTCCCAGGATTTGCTGGGAATTTGTTCTAACTGGCCTATTCAGTGCAGTGAGAAAGGCTGTTTGGTGGCAGGAATACTTCACTTTCCCCTGGGACTGCACCAAGGCTGTTTGAGGTCTCTCCAGAGGAGTGAGACTGTGATGGGCAAGAGCTCTCACCTTGAAGGAGGGAGGGATGTGCACAGGATTCCTGGTGCTCTCCAGCAGGCAGCTCTCTGGGGTGATGAGCTGTACAGCCTGGAAATTGTCCAGTGGTTGTTTCTGTGGTCACTGGTGCAACCAGCTGAGGAGAGAACAGTTTCTCTAATCAAAAAGCCATCTGTCTCCTCAGCCTTCTCCTGCCCTGTGCCGCTGGTGCCCTGGGGTGGATGCTGGGAGCTGGGTGCTCCTGTGAGGTGGTGTTTCAGTGTATTTTGTGAGCCCTTGTTGCCCTCCTTGCCCCTGCAGCCCAGCCTTTGCCTGGCAGTGGGGAATTGTTTCAGCATGCCTGTCAGATGAAACAAGCTATTTTCTCCTTGAGAGGTGGCCTTATCAGTCTGAGTTGCCTCAGGGCTTGTCTCAACAAACCTGCTACATTGGATTAGCTCCCATTTCTACACATGAAAGGGTTGTGCATGCATATACATTTTCTTTAAAATCGAATTATTTGATATCTGGAGCCACGGTTGTTAATCTTGTGAAGGACAGGTGCTGCTTGCTCATGAAAGGAAGCTCTTGTGAAAGCTGCTCCCTGCCTTTGAACAGGGAAATACTCCAAGCACTCCTCTGTCCTCCCACAGAGTCGATTGATGAGCATATGATTGGGGCCTCTTAAATCCTGAGTGTTGTGGGAAAGGGGGGCAGTGAGCAGTTGCTTGTTTCACTCAGCACATGCTAGGGAAAAGCGAATTAAATTTCCAGGCACAAAAAGAGGAGGTACAGCTTTTGTGGTGTATAATTCAGCTCACTGCTGCAGGTGCTTAGAATGCTAAAAGTTCTGTGAAAAGTCATGAAAGGTCATTCAGCACAAAGATGCCTGTCTTGGTGTGGGAAGTTAGGAGCTTGTCCCAGCTGTAGTTTTACAAGCAGTGCCACCACTGTTCCATCAATGTGAGATTTGATGAAGCGCTCCCATAGAGCAGTAAAGATACCACATGCATGTGCAGTTGGAGCAGGGAACGTGTCTCAGGAGAAGGAGAGGATGTGTGGGGAGCCCAGCACAGGCAGGCTGTTGGGCATTAAGAGTAGATGGTGCTTTTCTGATGTAGGGCTGCTGCATGTCCAGAATCTGCAGTGGTGGCTCTGGCCATTTTTTTTTAATGACCTTGGAAACTGTCAGACTTAAGAGCAAAACTCCATCCCATGATGAAAGGTACAACACTCAAGCATTTCCATTGCTGTTACATCTTCCTGGTGCAGAACTCTACCAGTAAAGGTCACTCTCTCTGTCCTGTCCTCCCCACAGAGCTTTGTCAGCCCTGTTTGGGGACAGCGGACCACTGTCGAGTTGCATAATCCGTAAGTACAGTTTTGGAGATCAAATCACATGTGTCCATAAGCCTGACATCAGGAAATAATCTCCCTGCCAGGGATTCCTCTCACTTGGTTTGTGTACACTGCTGTATTTTCAAAGTAATTCTGCCTCTTTTAATCCCTGTTCATCATTTCTGTTTTCTGGGGAAGATTCCAGTGCCATTGGCTGGAACAACACAGACCACTTGTCCTTTTTATCAGACTGTCTGTTCAATCTGGACTTCTATCCTTACAAGAAGCAGTTGGCGCCATTCACATCTTCCAGCCAGCAAAAAGTTGCCTCTGTGTGAGGCAGAAACTCCCAGAAGATTCAGAAATTCTTCCTTATGTTGTTTTGGCCTTCAAAATAGCGCTGCTCCCTCTCTCTGCTCATATTTAACACAGAAGAATACTTTGTTAGAGTCTTTAGTCTTTTACCGTTTCATGTCGCTCTGTCACTGTTAACATTGTTTCAGCTGAGTCTTTCCTCTTTTTCCATCTTCCCTGGCAGGCTTTAATTCTGTGTCAAGTCGGTGGAGTTACACAGTGCAGGGACAGGGGTGTCTGCTGTAAATGTAAATTTGGGAGTGCAGACTTCATATGAGATGCCATGTTAGTGCCTGGATGTTTTATGAAGGTGTTTGGATGGGCAACTCCCACCTGTGGAAAAATGCCACAGTTCCAATTTTCCTTACAAAAGGAACCTTTTAAGGAATCTTTTCCTTACAAAAGGAAAAACTCAGTGTTTGAGTTCAAAGTTGCCTTTACTGGCCCTATGTAGCTGGCATGAGGTGGAGTGTAAAAGCATGTTCTGCATCTCTTGAACACTTCTCCTAGCCTCTCTGACAGTTAAAGGCACTCCTGCTGGGAAAAACACTTTAGATGGACTTAAAGTAGGCGATGATTAAGAGGTTCAGGATGTGCTTAAAGAATAGTCTTGGCCTCATATGAACGTCTTTCACCCAAAAGAAGGAGGGAGGCAGAAATGAGAGATGACTTACAGGGTGCTGTCTGCCCAGAAGCCAGTGTGGTTTACAGATAACCTTGTGTATCCATTGCAGAGAGCAGCTCCCTGCCCTGGTCACTGCTGCTGTGCCCCTGTCACCCTGTCCTGTAGCCTTGGAGCTGCTCCAGGGCCTGCCAGGCTGTGGGGCAGTGGCACAGGAGGATGCTTTGCAGGATTGTGTGTGGATGATGCTCCTGCACTGCACAGCTGAAGGACTCCCCTATCCTGAGATGTTCCATCAGGGTTCCTGGCATTCACAGGCAAGCAGCCAGCTCACTGCTCTGTCCCACCCATCCCTTGGCAGGGGCTTTGGAAATGTTGCAGCCTTCTCAGGCTGTTTAGATTTTTGTCTTTTTTTTACACTGCTGTTTTCCTGGAATCCCTGAGAACGGCCTGGGAGGTCATACAGGCTGTTGGCTGTTAACTCTCAAAATCCCAGTCCAAACCATGACAGTGCTTTGGTCTGATTTGTTCACCTGCTCTGCACTGGGGGCAAATGGTCCCTGACGATTCCAGACAATGAGATTCCAAGTCAATGAAGGGCTTCTTGGACCAGCTTATTCTTCCAGTGACAGAGGTAACCTTGTGCTTTGCTAGGTCCCCCTCTCTTGCTCTGGCCAGTGCTGTTGTGGGTACAGCTGATACATTGAGGTAGCACAAGGGACTGCAGCCACACTGGCTCCTGGTGCTGACTCCTTCTTCTCCCCTTTGGATTGATGCAAAGAGAAACTGCACTGGTGAGTGTTCTGGCTGTAGTTGGTGTTGGTTGGTGATGGAGCACAAGCTCTCAGCTGGTTCCCAGACAGTTCTGCAGCTCCAGGTGTACGTTGAGTTTGAAATGTTAATGGATCTTGCTGCCTCAGGAAAGATACTGGATATGTCATCCTGGCAACCAGGGACTGCTCAGTTCCCAGGGCAGGGGATTTGGGGCTTGGAACTAGACAGTCTTCCTTCCAACTCAAACCGTTCTATGCTTTTATGATTCTGTGTTTGCCTTGCTCTGCCATGTACATCCACCCTGAGTGAGGGAAATCCCTTCTGAGGCTAGAAGAGGAATTTGCCTGCTTGCAGGGGTGAGGCTTGGAGATTTGGACACTTGGGCAACGGAGGATGGGGAGGAGTTTCCTCTTCTTGAATTGGGCATTTCATGCAAGTTTGGATCTGCTACAGAGCTCTAAACATACAAAAATAAAAAGCTCTTTTATTCTGAGCAAAGTGGGAAAATGGTGAAGTTGTTTTGGTTGGGAGCAGAGGGCTAGGGGAAGCAGGGGAATGCTCTTGCAGCCAGACACAAGTCTCCCTGTGGTCCCACAGCAGGCTGGAGGAGCAGCTTTCACAGAGGGTGGGGTTCAGCTGCTCCTGAAGTTTCTCCAAAAGCCAGCTGGGCAGCTCAGAAATTGCTGTTTCCCCAAAACACAGCAGCCCTCACAAGGCAACAGACCAGACTGCGTAGGAAGTCAGATCCTGTGAGCTCAGAGAGCTGGCTCTGTTGTTAGAGCCTGGTAAGGGAGGCTGCCCTGTGGAATGTGTGCACAGAGGGATTTGTTTTATTCTTCTGGGATGTATCTAAAACAAATTCAACACTGGTCTCTGGGATTTGTCTCTTCCTTCCAGACAAGGAAATATTGCCTGTTGATAAATGAAAACCAAATAGCAGTTCAATACTGATAGAATATTAGCAGAATACTGACAATACTAGCAGAACTTTTGGAAGCAGATTTTGCAGTATTGTACAGCTGGTGTAGTCCCTAAGGTACAAAACCAGATATTACAGAAAATGCCCCCTCCCAGTGTAGAAGTGTAGATTCCCAGTGTAGATTCTTCAGGTCGTTATGTGAAACGAACTGCACAGCTTGCTGTGGGACTTGAACCGGCTCTCAGGGTTTTTGTATGACAGGAAGCTATTTCTGTGGCTTCTTATTAGAGACATTGATCCTGGAGCAGCTTTTTTTTTTGAAATGGCAGTAAGCCCCATTTTCTCTCCCACTTTTTAATGAAAACAGCATCTTTTGTAGTGTAGTTGTGGGTTTAAGCAGGATCTGAACGATGCTTTCCCCTTCGCCTTTTCACCTCTTTCTTTTCATCTCTATTTTCTAATGATATTAAGGGCCATTAGACTGTGAAATGTAATTTGCCCAGAACACAGACCTCCCATTGTTCATGGCTTTCTGTTTACCAGACGCTCCCTTGGGAGCATGAGATCTGCTTTCATCTGCTACAATTTCACCCCTGTTAATGTTTGGAAGCTGAAAGGCCAACCCATATTAATATTCAACACAATGTTTCAACTCTCTTTTTCTCCAATAGGGGAAACTGGCCTTGGTAAGTCCACCCTCATGGACACCCTTTTCAACACCAAGTTTGAAGGTGACCCAGCATCTCACTCACAGCCTGGGGTCCAGCTAAAATCCAGTACCTATGACCTGCAGGAGAGCAATGTCAACCTCAAGCTGACTATTGTGAGCACAGTGGGCTTTGGGGATCAGATCAACAAAGAGGACAGGTGAGTGTGGGGGAAAGAAGCTATATTGTGACCTGGCTTTTCATTCTCCATGTGCTCTAGTTGGGCCTGACTGCGCTGGAGTTTTCCTGCTTGCTTTTTAGGGGTTGTCCTTGTCTCCTCTTTGGGATGGGGACAGGTAGAAGAGAGAACAGAGGCTCTGGAGTGTCAGCACTGCTTCAGCTATAAAGCAGCTTTTCTCATGCTGTCAGAGCAATTTCTGCCCTGCTGGCAACCTTCTGCCCAAATTCATCTGGTGGGGAGACTGAAATGCTCTAGGGCATCTGGGCTTGTTTAAGGTTTGTGCTGACCTCAAGCTGCTGACCAAACCACTAGTTTGGTTTAGTGTCTGCTTGGCTCAATATCCACTTTGGCAGGGTTCTTCCATGGGAAGAGCCAAGGAAGCATGATAAATGTGCAGTGAGATACCCTGGGGGAGTGTCTCTGGCAGTTCAGATCCCAGAGTGGCTGGAGTGTGTTGGTTGAGAGATATGCAGTTACACCAGACAGTCTCCAAGGTGCATCTTGACAGAGACATTGCTGATGGGATTTGCTTTTTTGTGGATCTATTAGATATTTTTTAAAGTTTGTTTAAAATGTATGGATGTTCTTATTATGAGTCTGGCAGGCTCTGTATTTTAGAAGGCCTTGCAAGGCAGTTGCAGGAATTTCCTGCCTCAGAGCACCATGCAAAGGCAGTACTGAATGAAACTATGTCTTCAACCTGCAGCACTTGGGGCTGTGAGAGCAGCAAGCCCTGAGTGCAAGCAAGGGTTACACACTGCTGCAAGTGAGTCTACATTAGCCTTGTGTTAGAAAGTCTCTCACCCTCACATTTTGAAATATGAGAGTCTGCTTTCCCTGGAGAGGATGGTGTATCTGCTGTCCTCTGCTGTATCCCAGTACTGTGTTTTGACAAACAGGCTGCTAGTGTCTGATGTAAGACCATGTCTCCTTGTCAGCAGTGCAACTTTAACATTTCTTACAGGTGGGGAGCAAGGGAGGTAGAGAGAATTGGTCTCAGAACATGGAAAATGGAAAGTAAAATCTATCAATAGCTTACTTCTTAAAAGCAAGCCAAGGGGAAATGTCCTATGTGTTTAGCTCTCTGACTGTGAGATGTATAACTTTTTTTTTCCTTTCACCACAGCTATAAGCCCATTGTTGAGTTCATTGATGCTCAGTTTGAAGCCTACTTGCAAGAAGAACTGAAGATAAAAAGGGTCTTGCACAACTACCATGACACCCGGATCCATGCTTGCTTGTACTTCATTGCTCCCACAGGCCATTCCCTGAAATCCCTGGACTTGGTAACGATGAAGAAGCTTGACAGCAAGGTTGGCACAAGTAACTCTTACTGGGCAGATTTACTGTTTGCATAATGGAAAGGCTGCTTCTTTTCCAGAGGATCTCCCCACCCTGAATAGCCCTTCTGGTGGAAATGACAGAGTTGGCAGATAATTCTGTAGATTTATTGAGCACTTACAAGTTTTTGAAGGTCGTATTACAGACTTAGAGAAACTCCCAGGAGCAAAGTTGATTATTTCATACCTTATTTTTTTCTAGGTGAACATCATTCCTATCATTGCCAAATCTGATGCCATTTCAAAGAGTGAGCTGACCAAGTTTAAAATTAAAATCACAAGTGAACTGGTCAGTAATGGGGTTCAGATCTACCAGTTCCCAACAGATGATGAATCAGTGGCAGAGATAAATGGGACAATGAATGTAAGTAACTCGGTTCTTCCTGCTCTCCCAGAACAGCACTGTCAGTGGCCCATATTGGGATGTTTCTTAAATCTACTTTCCTTTTTGTTTTGTGTCTTAAAAACATAGGATTTCACAAGAATCTCGTCCTTGTAGTGTCATTGTAGGCTAGGAGAGCTTTGTGGTAGGCTGCTGCCTCTCTGGTGGGCTTTTCTAGTCAGAAAACAGGCTTTTAATATCCTCCTTGTCCTCGTGCATATCTGTTGAGGGCCATATAAGAAATCAGTGTTTAAACCCTTTTCAGCTCAAGGGTTTGTCATTATTCTTGTCCTGTGGATCACCTGATGGCCTCCCACCAGGATCCTGTGTCAAGGAATTACACAGCTTAACCAGCAAGGTGTGAAAAACAGTACGCAACTTGGGCCAGACATGCCTCGAGGTGCCTGCAGGTGCCCATTCTGACTCTGGCCTTCCTAGCATTGTGGGTGCCTGTCTGTGTCTCCTTGAGGATGATGCAAGCTGTCCCTTGGCCCTTCTGGCAGCACATCCCGACCATGGTCTCATTTTCCAGAGGGCTTTTCACAGGAAATCAAGTAGGGGAAGTTAATTGCTTTACTGCTGTGGATGTAGTAGAGGTCTAGCTGATGTGCATTTGTGCCACCTCTTGATTTAGTATTAATAGTTGTAGAGTCTTCTGGAGAGGCCTGAAAGAAACATGAATTTTGTCCTGATGTAGGAGCTGTCAGTGATGGTTTCCTGATCAGAGCAGTTCAGTGTTAGCCTTTCTGAGGGTGGAAGTGAGCCTCTGCTTGTCTTTCCTTTCAGCCATTTATTTGCCTCCTAGGAGGGAATTGCTGTCTCGGGTTGCAGATGTTCTGGGTTGTGTCAGTTGCTACACAGACAAATCAGCTCTTTAATCCTCTATTACAGTCAGAATTACCAGGTTTATGGGGACTAAGCAGGCCAGAATTTTGCAGGTCTAGAAAACTTGTATCCAAATACTGATATCATTAGAAACATAAGACAAATATTAGTCTTACTCTGCGTGTGTCCCATGTGAGAACAGGGGGCTGAGGGATAAAGGGGAAGAGCCCATCGCTGTGAGTGCTTACTGGCAGTTTTGCTTTGTTTGTAGTTTGACTGTATAAGCAACACTCAGAAAGCAAAAACATGATCTCTGAAATCTTTTGCTTGTACCAGCTGTCATGAACTCATCCAAGTTTTTGGATAACCTGTAGAATTCACTACCTGCTCTTGAGTGCAATCCAGGGTCACTGATCTCCCGTGTAGTTGGCTTCCTGAGGCCCTTTCAATTGTCCAGAATTTGGTGCACTTCAAAAGCTTTGCCTAACAAAGCTCACTTCACAAAACTCAGCAGAAGGGGTTAGTGCAAGGAGCTGGGAACTCAAAGTGCTGAAACTTTGCACTTGACTTCCTTGCAGCTTGGCAGAATGCAGTATAGTTCCCAGGAGAAAGGGAGGTGGGGAGAAATCTCACTTACAGAAGAATGCAGCAAAGTAGAATGGCAGTGTCTGGGGATTTGCTTGGCTGCCTGAGTTTGGCAAATGAGAAGACTATAAGTTGAGATCTTCGGAGCCTAGATAGGTGTTGGGAGAGTTTCAGTTCCAATTTTGCTGAGCTTGCATTGGCCAGTCTCTTTTTGCCTTCTGCAGAGAGATAGTCTTTACTAAGAAGTGACTGTTTCTGATTTCTGAGTTTCTGAATAGAAAATCTCTCTTATTCTTAGTCAGCCTTTGTATAATGTGGAGTGCATATCTCAGCTTGAAGGGTGTGACCTTGGGTCACACTGGGCACGGTGGCTGGGGACATGTTCAGCCCTTCCTCACCAGGGCAGAAGCAAGCAGGGAAGAAGGAGCTGTTACTCTGGGGGTGAAGGATGGACTTCCATCTCATGATCTGATGGAGCAAGGTGTCTCGTGCTCCAGCATGAGCTAAAGGGGTGGTGGGGGGATAAAATCAAGTAGGCTCCAAGACCTCTTACTGCTTCTGTGCTTGTGCAGATGTTCTCCTCAGGCACGGCAAGCCCTGGGACAGCACCGCAGTCCGAGCCGCAGCACTCTGTTCCAGCTGTCACTCTGATGCCAGTCTTGCACTGGCTCATCTCACCTGAGACTCTGTGGCTGGGAGGATCAGCCAGGTAGAGGATATAGAGTGGTAGCGCTAACAAGGTTTCCAAAAAAGGACCCACCCTGCTACCCCTTGTCTTGGACTAGTGGCCAGTGACTAGACTCCCGGAGATTAGCCTGTGCATAATGACTGTCTTGCTCAGTGGCTTTGCTCATCTCTGTGTGCTGGTGGGTCAGCCAGGTCTGAGAGGGACTAACATGGATATCATTAAATGTGTTCCAGGCCCACTTGCCATTTGCAGTGATTGGGAGTACAGAGGAGCTGAAAATAGGAAACAAAATGATGAAAGCTCGTCAGTACCCTTGGGGCACAGTGCAGGGTGAGTTGAGCCCTGGGATTTTCATGGCATGAATGGTGACACTTGTGCAAGGAGGCAGTGGGATTTCATGAAAGGAGCAAGGGCCTGCTGGATTTGATTGTCCATGGGGAATTATCCTTTGTTAAATCCTTATATCAGGCCTATAGTGCCAGTTTTCTCTGCTTGGAAGGGCTGTTAAACCTGTTGGAGGAGAAGACAATAGGGGAATGTGGGAAGAGATCTTAGTTTCTGTCCCCATTTTCCTCCTTACCATGTCTTCTTACAGTGGAGAATGAAGCTCACTGTGACTTTGTGAAGCTGCGGGAGATGCTGATCCGCGTGAACATGGAAGACCTCCGTGAGCAGACCCACACACGCCACTATGAGCTCTACAGGCGATGTAAACTGGAAGAGATGGGTTTCAAAGACACTGATCCAGACAGCAAACCCTTCAGGTGAGATCCTGGGAGAGGCAGGAGAGCTTAACAGAGGCATTATTGGATAGAGGCGCTATGTGCTTGTGTGTGTGTGTGTGTGTGTCCTGGGGGGAGCACAGAAAAAACCAATGCAGCAAGAAAAACTGCCAGGTCAGATAAATTCAGACTTCAGCAAAGGTCTGACTGGGAGAAGGTGAAAATACAGGGAGGATATGCAGGACTGATTGTGAATCTGCAAGTATGGGAGTAGAAATGTCTGTGCTGCAGAGAGATGCTGATGCCTATTTTGGGCTTACCTAGAAACAGAGGCCAAAGTTAAAAGGATAAAAGTGGATATATTTAATGAAGGACCTTCAGGTACATTAAGGGCAGAGAAAGCCTTCGTAAGAGGCTACACACAAAATGGACAATGGTCATGAGTTTTTCAGACAGATAAAAGTTTTATATGTTTACATATCAGTCGTTAATCCTCCAATTATGGCTTCAGGTTATCAAGTCATATACCCCCAGTTTGCTCCTCCCCAATTCACTTTTGTTTATACTTTTTGGGGCCCGATGATGTAGGCTGTCCTTGGATCTCAGGCCCAGAGGGATTGTTTTTTCTGACCAAAATGTGAAGACAGTTAACTAACACTTTATATGGAGTTTAGAATTATGCATTAATGCAGTACAGGATTTGAAAAGTATAAAGGCTAAAATCTTAAGGCATCATCAGCAGTGTTCCTCTGAGCTAGTGTTTGTTGCCAGCTGGTCTCTTTGAATGCCAACATTCACCATACAGAGAAGTGCCAAAAATCATTGGATAAAGAAGACCTAGGGCATATGTGGGTGAGTGAGTAGCAAATGTGTTGTGTGCAAAGCAATAGTCATGGTGAGGGCCTTATTTCAGAGGGTCAGGGAAAGCAGTTTGTCCCAAGTCTTATCACTGGACTTTCCTTCCTTTTCAGCTTACAAGAAACTTATGAAGCCAAAAGAAATGAGTTTCTGGGAGAACTGCAGAAAAAGGAAGAGGCAATGAGACAGATGTTTGTCCAGAGGGTCAAGGAAAAAGAAGCAGAGTTGAAGGAGGCTGAAAAAGAGGTAAAGACTGAAGTACTTGTGTCTTCATGGCTGTGAATAATAGATTCACTCCCAAGTAGGTAGTTGTTGCCAAAGCTCTTTCTGCAGAGTGTGGTTTAGGACTTTCTTACCAAGAAGTCTGAGGTTTAACTCGGATGGGGATGTTAAGGTGTTCGGCAGGACAAAACTGAATCACAGTGCTTGTTGTGTACAACTTACTGCACCAGGAAATGGCCAGAGTCTTGATTCTGATGGAAAGTTGCAGTGTGGTGAAAGTCAAGGAGAGAAGAAGCCCATGAGATGAACTTTTTTTACAAAAAATATACCCATACAACTTTCTTAGGATTGTGAAAAATCCATTCGTTTAGTGACCTTTAAAGAGGACTAAGGCAGAGACCCCTGGAGATGGATTAGGGTTTTGTTTTACACTTATGCTCTCCCAGTCCTCTGTTCTTAGTCTGCACAATGATGCATTATTAGAACACTGCCTGTTAGTTGTTGTGGAAGGAGGCTGTTCCCTGCCCTTTGGGCAGTGGCAGCTCAGGAGCTAGAAGTGATGTGGAGACCAATGGAGACTCACAGGTTCAGATCTCAAGGGATCCTTCCATCTTCCTTTTTTCCTGTGAACAGAGTATCTGGTAGTGCCGCATCCTGCTCACCTCTCCTTTCCCTTTAGCTGCATGAAAAGTTTGATCGCCTGAAGAAATTGCATCAGGATGAAAAGAAGAAGCTAGAGGATAAGAAGAAATCTCTGGATGATGAAGTAAATGCATTTAAACAGAGGAAGACAGCAGCTGAATTGCTTCAGTCACAGGCTCAGCAGGCTGGAGGATCACAAACTCTTAAAAGGGATAAGGAAAGGAAAAAGTAAGTTGCTAAACCAGAGGTATTTGCTTTTTGGTAATGGTTCTCCTTTCCTGTTTTTCTGCGTGTTCCTATCTCCCTCCCAACATAGCCAGTCCTTATCAGGGGAAGGTTTGCAGCCAGGTTTAATCCCTAGTAGGCTGAGCAGTATCTGGAAGCATGTAATATTTGCTGTCATCCTGAAGAGCAGGGAGCAGTACTAACCTCCATCTTTACCTTCTGACAGCATGGGAGGGGATGAATTTGTTTTTATTACCCAAGATTCCCTGCTCCTCTCTTGGTCTCTCAGTGCTTATGAAGAAGTGGAACCATACTAACTGCCAAGGCTAGGATGTGGGTAGCAGGGATGTCTCATTACCCTCAGAGAGGAGCATGTTCTCACTCAGGCTCTTACTTGTTTAGGTTGAAAAGATTGTGGAAATTATTCATGGGGACTAACAGTCTTGAATTTCAGAATCTGCAGAATGTAAGACTGCAAAATGAGGGGACAGGTCATAGCAACTTGTTAGCACTAGTACTCTTCTCCCATCCTAAATCAGCTTTTTGCCCTCCACAAAAACAGTGGGAGATACTGCATGGCTGTAGCAGGGGTTCCCCATGCCAGGGACTGGTGTGACAGGATCCAGCCCCTTGTCAGGGTCTGGGACCTGGACTGTCTGCAGTGCCTGTACCAGGCTCCTGAAGCTCTGCAGTTGCTCAAGAGCAACCAGCTGTACAGTGAAACAGATCTCCCAGTTCTCCCAGCACTGAGCACTTCCCGTTCTTCTCACTGTGGTACATTTCACAAAAGGAGTGCTGGCCACCTGTGCAGGTGTGCAGACAAACAGGTTTTGTACCACTTTCATGATCCCCCCTCTGCACAGCCCTGGGGCAGTCCTTGCCTGCACTATGCAGTCTTAAGTACGTGAAGAAGTGCTGTTAAATTGGGACAGTATGGGGCATGCCCAAAGTGCTGACAGTACTGTTTGTCAAGGAAAAAGCCTGTGGCCGTTAAGCTTGGGATCAAATGAGACAGTGGAGGAAAAACTCAATTACAAGAATGAGGTCCTGGTTGAGTCTTTTAGTTTAGACCTGAAGCTGCTTCAACATGAACATTTTTTTGTGATGAGCAATTAGTGCTGCCCGTTTCTCAGTCACCCATTCGTTTTTCCACTGCCTATTTTGATTTGTTCATTTGAATCACCTTCAGGGAGTTTTAATATCTTTTCATACTGAGGAGTCTGAGACTGACTGGTGAAAGACTACTCTCTCCAGCCTGGACTGTGTGAAGAATACCCAGCTGAGTTCTTTCATGCTTAGGGCCCTTAAACATCTTCTCACTCAGGACTACAGACTTCAGCCTTGAGATCAGTCAGGGTCAGAAATGTAGAAAAGGGAGGCAACAGCCCTATAGTATCAGCAATTAGTTGCTGTGCCCCAAGTCAAACTCTTGGTCCTTGAAGTGGTTCTCATCTCAGAATATCTCCTTGACACGAAGCATGTCGATATGGGAAAGCTTTGGTACTGTCCTTGTCAGTTAAAGGCACAGGAAACTCCGTGACACAGAGATAGCTCAGTGCTTCAGTAAGGCTTGGGAAGATAATAGGAAGCCTCTTTTGCCTCTGTGCTAGAAATGGTGCTGCTTTCTTTGCTCTGTAACTTCCCGATTATCCTTAATAATGAATTTCAGTATTTAGATCATAATTTTTTCTTAACAATCCATGAATTTTGCAAGCTAGAGCTTAATTGTAGCTTGTTTGCTACTGGCTGGCAGTACAATAGCCTTTTTCTTTCACAGGTGACTTGTTGAAACCCGAGCTCTGTAATTTGCACTAATTATGACTCAGTTGATTTTTTGCTGTTACATCATTATCATCATTATTAGGTCTTACATGTGTGCTGTTTTACAGTTAGCTGCTGTTTGGCTGCATGGTGCATGAGGCACGTAGTCCTGGTAAGCGTCATTAACTAATAGAACCTCACAGTGGGATCAGTTACCTTTCTGAGAAAAGCAGACTGTGTGCAAGTTCTGAAGCTTATAAGTATTAATCTCTGTCTTCCTCTGCTTTCACCTCCATTATATGTGCTTTACCAGTCACTCTCTACATGTGCAGTTGTAGAAAAAGTATGTAACTATCTTTAAAGATTCTGCAAAGTTAAATTCAGAGACTCAGGATATGAAACATAGGAAAATAAGGATTACGCCCTCTTCCTTTTAAATCTTCCCAGCATTTCATTGGCTCTTTATTCCATCTCTCTTAAAAATAAATTATATTCTTTAATCACACAGGCCATGTTGATACTATGGCAACAATTGCTATGGAGATGTGGTACTGATGATACAGCTCAGCTAGCCACGAAAATGTCTCTCTCTTTCCTCTCTCCTCCTTTCCTCCCACTCCTCCAAGCTGTAATGTTATATTGTGGTTACAGTGAAGGTGAAGGTAGATTCAAGTCTAGTTTCTATCATCCTCATTAAGGTTATTAGTTAAATGGCTAATGACAGCTACTTACAGCTAGGTTGAGTGGGTTTAATTGAGCATTTTTAATTTGCTGGTGATTCTCTGGTGAGAGGAAGAGGAAACCTCACACAGGAATGTCTTTCTTCTTCACAGAGCACCAATACTCATTATCCAAGGCAAGGATGACAGTGCCCTAGGCTGAGGTGCACTGGCCTCTCAGAGAAGGGACCCTGTTGGAAATAAACTATAAAACATCCTAAAAACTCATCTTTGAGTCCACCCTTCCCTGCAGACAAAGCTAAGACTTACATTCTTTCCTGGATAGTCCAAACTAAATTATGGTCTACCCTTAAACTGGTAGAAGCTGATTCGAGGATTCCTTCCCTCTTAACTCCACCAAGAGAAATGGAAAAGCAAGTAAACATCATGCTGTCAGTGAGAGGCATTTGAATGTAATTTAAATGGGACCTTCCACTTAACAGAAGAGCTTCAGAAGGGTCTTGCACTGACTCGAACTGGCGCTTGCAGTTGTCTTGAGCTGTCCAGTTGAATTAATGTCCCTGCTGCCAACGGTAACTGTAGAACAATGAAAAGAACAATTCTCTGCTTATCAGGCTCTGACTGTAGAAAAATAAGCTCAAAGAATAAATGTGTTCATTCTGGTGCTGAGTACGAAGGCACAGCTAAAATGCAGTTAGAGTGAACATTACTGATTTTTGTGGGTTTTGGATTGCTTTTGGCAGTCCTCATAACTGTACACTGTTGTGTGCTGGGCTTTGAATCAAATGAAGTTCTTTGTTCCTGCTACATAAATGCAGACAGTGCCTTTTTCAATGGGCATTTGTCATTGCTAAATTAAATATGTATATGTGGTACTTTTCCAGGATTTAGAAAAACACTCTCCATATTGATCCATAAAGTGTTGCAGGGCTTCACTGTTTTGCAAGGATACAAACAAGTTACAGTCGATGAGTCCTGTAGCTTGCAAAACTGTGAAAGGATTGTTTTAGAAAATAAATTTGGTTCATCCCACTGCTGAGTGTGTGTGTGTGTCTATATAAAGCATGTTTTGTAGTCAGATTAAACCTTATTAACACTTAGCAACATTTTTTTTGTGTGTGTGCGTGCGCATTAGGAAAATTTGTATTTTTATTTTGTTTTTTGTCATTAATCCATAAAACCATTAACCTGCCTTTTTCTTTCATTTTCAGTTCGGGTTTCCTGTAGAACCTTTCCCTTGGCCCCAGAGGCGAATGCCCCACCCTCGGCTGTGCCATTATGCCTGTTTGCTCACCTTTCCCATTGCTCCCCTCCTGTGCTCACCACTCGGGGTTAAACCAGAGCTCTTGGCTGCTGGGGTTGTTCTTGTGAGGGACCCTGCTGGCCAGAGGGGCTTGTGCCAGGTTTCTCCTGCCCCTTGGGCAGCAGCAGGACACCCACTGCTCCTGGACGAGTGTCCCCTCTCCCCTGCTCAGCTTTTCCCCTGCCTCGTGCTGTCAGAGCTGCTTGGGGGTGCATTTAGCTCCCGGTGCTGCTGTGGGGTGGGATGTGCTGTCTCCGGAGACTGGCTGCCCTCTCCCCATGGTAATTTGCTGTTCCTAAGCCCTCATTATCCCCTGCGCTGCCATGTGTGACTCAAATAACTTTCAAGGACTTTTTGCAAAACTTGACATCCTCACAGGCATGGGCCTGAGTCCAAACCTCTAGTTCCCAGGCTTGAGGAAATCTCAAATTTGGATCCATGGTTTGCAACTAAGTGTTCTCTGAATGCTGCAGGGGTCATGAAGGATCTCTTGCCTGGTCTCCCTCTCAGTGTGCTGATCTGGATGCACATCCTGAATCCAATCTCAGGGAAAGCTGGTCACCTTGCTGTACAAATCAGTGTTTCTGAAGAAAGACGATGCTGTTTCATTGACTTTCTTCTCAGTGATTCCAACAATTTCTGGTTTTAATGCAAAAAAAATACTACCTTTATTTGTTTTTAATCTGGCATTTCTTTAGAACTGTACAGATGTTGACAGGTTTTTTCTCGTATTTTCTATTCAGCAAAAGCCTTGTTTTTATTGCAAGATTTGCACTAAAAAGGAGGGTGTTTTGCTCACTGGGCCAGAAGTTCACTCTGGCCAAGTGCAACTGTGGTTTGCCTGCAAGTGTCTTCTCTCTGTATTTCTGGCTGAGTTTTGTTTTTAAATAAAGAGTTCATCAGACAGTGAATTCTGGTTAACATTTACTTCTTTTGTTTTTTGTTTTCTTTGCCCTTCTTTTACAGTAACCCATGGCTCTGTACTGAGTAATTACCCCTGAATACAATGGCCTGGAATGGACCTTCATTTACTTGTTAAATCGGAGGGTCTAATAAAACATGACAGCATTTCAGCTGTGACCTTTCCAGGGTGTTATCCTTGCTCTCTCCTATGTCCTCATTGTGATTCTGTCTTTACTATGTACTGGCGGTTATTGCTTTTATTAAACAATGTAAAATCAGTCATAACAAGGTTCTGGATGCTACAACTTTAAATCCTGCCATATTTTTTCCCTACAATTAATGGAGTCCCCTTTTTCCTGGTGTCATTCCACCCAGCTAAATAAGGTATATGGAAATAAGTTCTGTGAGTTATTTTTGCTGGCAAAATAACAGTGCAGTTTAAGTATATTTATTGATTACATTAAAATGACAACACCATCTTAGTTTAATTATCACGTAGTTCAGAGATAAAACACTCTTTTCTCATTATATTTAATGTCATTTTCATGACATCATCTGTCTTCTTTCATTTGCTTTTATATTTTTCTTTTGCTAATTCATGCTATCTGAAGACTAGCATGTAAATCGTTGTTTCCATTTCAGACTTGCTTGTTGTGGCCCTGATCCTTCAGTCGCGCTGTGGGCGGGCTCAGTGCTCTGTATGTGGTGAATCCACACGTCCTGCCCCTGCTGAAAGATCAGATGTGTGCTGCCAGACAGCCTCCACAAACCCCCTCCAGATCCTGGGCTTTTAAAGATAAGCAGACATGAGGTCTAGCCCTGATAGGTGATGCTGTTTAGTGCAAGCTGCTGCTGAGGTTTTACCTGAGCAGTGCTCTGGGTGATGCCACAGGCTTAGGAGCAGTTTCAGCACAGAGTCAGCCTGGCTCCTGCTCACAGCAGCAGCCCCAGGTCAAACCATGGCCTGGCCTCCTTTCCCAGCATACAGGGCAGTCCAAACTCTTGATTGCAATGTATTTTCTCAGGTATTCTGTTTCACCATAAATACAATTTCATGTCCCATAGAGCTCTTTGATTGCTTTGTGGTTTGCTTAGGATTTTTTTAGCAAGTTAAAATAATTTGAATATTTTCTTTTTCCTCTGCTTTTGAATGTTTCCCTGCTCCCAAAACCAGTCAACATTAATCCGTCAATCAGTTCTAGCTCATGTGCTAAAAGGACAATTGAATATGACTTATTTTACCTTACTGCAGGTCACTGTTCTTCCTGACCATTTGCCTTATTAGAATGTTAAAGTTATGTGAAATACTTTTAAAGACTTCAAAGAAAAAAGGTTTTTACTTGTGTGATTTCCCTGAAGTACTTGAGGTACCACAAGGAGGTTCCATCTCTCCTCTGTCAGCTGTTTCCATGTTGCATGTCTTTTTCTTGCTTTTTGAATGTCTCTCTTTTTTGCTAATCTTCTGTTTTTTCTCTTTTTTCCCCCTTTTCTCTCTGTAGCTTTTTTTAATCTGTCTTCGCCAGCTGCACTGTATCTGAGGGAGAAGACTGCCACTTCTAGAAGAGTTTAAGAATCTTATGTCTGGGGAGGGGGGAACAAATCTTCAGTGTTAGTGTCTTGGAAAGAAGCTCTTTTACTGACTTGCATGATACTTAAAATTGAAGTGTCTTGTAATTTGTGTGACAAGACAGGGTGATGCAGGGGGAACTAATGACCTGGAATTCTGAAGAGCCACAGAAATGTGATGTTGGGACTAATGATGTAGCGAATACATTTTCAAATGTTGTTATGGGCATATGTTTTTTCTAATGTTGTCTTTAATAATATAAATGTCATGGGCTTCCCTGAGGTGTGAAGCCTAAGGAATATTTTCAATATGCTGTTTTTTGATTGGTTTTGGAAACCATGCATTCAGAGTCAAAGGAAATACAAACATGGTGCAACTTGCTCTGTTGGCAGCCACGAAATATTTAATTTTATCAAAGAAATAAAGTAAGAACTGTGTGTTCTCACTGGTGTCCCCCTGTGTCTCACCATCCTGTTAAAAAGCCCCATTGGCTGGTGGACGTGAGTCACGTGGTACTTTGTCTTTCCTAACTCCACTTCCTCTTGTTCTTTTAAGTTAGGAGAATCTGGCAGTGCCAGGGAGAGGCGGTGCTGGGGCCGGTGTAAGGATGGATTCCGTGTCCCGGCGGTGCTGGAGCCGCCCGGGCACTGCTCGCCCCGCTGTGCTGCCCTGCCCGCGCCCTGCATGTTCCCCGAGCCACCGTCCCGTGCCGGCCTCTTTTGCTTTTTACAAATACAAGTGCGTGAAAACGGCACCGCGTTCTGTGTTTACACGGCAAACATTGAGGAACCAGCAGTGTTCCGCCTGTTACCTTTCTAACTTTCATGTAAATTTTAAATAAAAAATACGAAAGCTAGCGCGGCTGCTGTGGTGTGTGTGTGTGCTGCTCGCGGGGCCGGCGGCGCTGGGCCCGGCGCTCCGGACGGGCACAGGGAAGCCGAAGCCCGGCGAGAATGGCGGATCCCGGTCCCGGGGAGCGAATCCCCGCGGGAAGGGCCGCCCTTGGGGCAACTGCGGCTGTTCGGTAAGGCCTGGGGCGGATCCCCGGGCCCCGAGGAGGGCGGGCGCGGGGCGGAGCGGGGCCGTGGGGACCGTGGGTGCCTCGGGGACCGCTCCGGTCACGCCCCCTGCCCCCTGAGGGCCCGCTCCCGAACGGNCGCTTCCCGGTGGCGCGCAGCGAGCCGCGGCCTCGTCCACACGTGGGGCCTGGTCCCGCCGTACGCGCCCGGGCCCGGTGGGTCCGCGCCCCCGGCGGGGTTCGGCCCTGCGGCCTTTGTCCACCATGCCGCCGCCGGCGCAGCCTCAGCCGGAGGCGGTGCCCGAGCCGGTGCTGGAGCAGTGGCGGCAGTACAACGAGACCGACCGTCAATGGGCGCTGCGCCGCCGCTTCATCCTCCGCCACCTCTCCGCGTATCCCGGTGCCGCCATCGACCAGCTGCTGGCGCTCTCCGTGCTCTGGACCAACCACGTCTTCATGGGCTGCAGGTGAGGCCCGGGGGACACACCGGGCGGTCTCTCTGCTCGCCGGCCCCGGCGCTCGCTGTCAGCCGGGGGTACCCCGCAGGAGGGCGGGGGTCGGGGGGCTCAGTCGGACGTCTCGTGCTGCGGGCAGGAGTCAGGGTGGAAGTGTGAAGCCAGGACGGGAGCCCCCGCGAGGAGAAGGGGCGCAGGCTCCCGTCGTGGCCAAATCTCGGCCCCAGATGCGTTTTAGAAAGTAGCCGCCGAAGACGTGGGATGAAAGGGGCTGATGCAAGAGAACTGTCCCTGGCCAGTTTTGTTTGCTCGAATATGCCGTTGTTTGTATGTGGAGGAGAGCAAGCTACTGGAAAAGTTCATGTGTGTTTTGCAAGTAGTTCTTGATGTCCCGCCCCCAGCACTCGTTATGTTTGTGGTGCTGTGTCATTTAAGTGAGGAAAGAGTTTCTTTCTGAGCACGAAGCAGCCTGTACAGTCCCCTGAACGCTCAGCTTTTCTGGGAGAAATAGGCGTGGCGAATGGAAGGGGTATCCTTTCATCTAGCCGTACTGTCCATAGCCGGGTTATGGAGATCTGCAGAAACGTCACCCACGTTCCACTGACACCATTGATGATGTGATTGTTTTTAACTGGACAGAAGGACCGAAGCAGTTGCTTAACGACCAACTTCTGCAAACTGTGTAGTGACAGAGGAGCTTGTGAGCATTGATGGCACATAGATGGACTTTTAATAATGTTCCATCCCACAGCCTTGTGGGGGAAAACTTTGTGTCATCTCTACAGAACAAAATCAGTATCTTTAAATACAGATCTGCCTGTTTACTTTTTTTTTTTCCTCCTAGGTCAAGTACTAAACTGTTGTGCTCTGAAAACACCAAAATTAAACACAGATTTAAAATAGTTTCAAATTCCAGAGCTTGAGCAATATGTTAAAATTGAGAATGTCTTCTTCATATACAGTCTGTGTGGTCCATCCTAATCTGTTTGTATGCTGTCTTAGTGGGGGACCTTCTCTGTGCCTCGGCTTTTGGGAATGGTGCAATAAACAGTTACAGGGTGCTGGTAATAGAAGTGAGCAACTGTGTGGGAAGGTTCCAAATCCCAAAAACTGATGCAGTTTAAGCCTGTCAGTGCACATACTTTCTGTGATGGACTCCTTCACCTGCAGCTCTCAGGGGAGATGAGATTTATGCAGGATGAAGTCTGGAGCCAACAGTGAAGATGTTTCCCCCAGAGCTGGTGTGTCTAGCTGGGAGCACTGCACTGGAGCATACTGTTAAAACAATTCTAGCTTTACTTACCAGTTGCCTGGGGAAGAAGGGGACCCACAGCATTTCCTAGAACTGCCTTTTGCTGTTTGGGAAGAGCTGTTGTTGATTTATCAAGTAAATAGCTTCAAAGTCTGAGGGATTTTTGTTGTTTTCTCTTAAGTTTGTTGGTTAGAGTTTGGTTTGGGGTTTTGTTTTCCTGATGCTGATTTCTTGCCAGCTGAAGACAACCTATTTGTCAGAGTAGCTCAGCCAGTTAGAGCAGGGTGCTGATAATGGCAGTGTTGTGGGTTCAATCCACGTATTGGCTGTTCACTCAAGACTTGAACTTGATAATCCTTGTGGGTCCCTTCCAACTCAGACTGTTCTGTGGTTCTGTGAAAAACAGATCAGAGTCTTTGTAATGAAATCTGGGTGAGTGTTCTGTTGGGAGATGATGTGGAGAGCCTCCAGAAGGCTTAGAAAACATGGTCTGTGAGGAAGGGGTTAAGTGAAATGCTCCATTTACTTTAAGCATGGATGAGGGAAGGGCTCCTATTCCCAGATAGTTAAAGGTGGCTGAGAATAGGGGCAGTGGTGCAGGAAAGCATTATGCTCCACAGCTGCAGGGATCAGGGTAAGGGATAACTTATTAAAGTCACAGGAGGGAGATTTCAGTTAGGTGCTGGAGGCACTGGGTTCCTCTGGCCAGATTAGACAAACACATGTTGAGACTGGTTGATCTCCTCCCACCCCTAGCAGAAATATGAGCCCCGAAGATCTGCATCCTTTGTGAAGAACGCCAGGTGTCAAATCTGCCACTGTTTTCTTGCACCCTGCTGGAAAGGATATTGTCCTTCACAGGCAATGTCGTCTTGTCCTGTAAGCCAGAGAGAGAAATAGATTCCAACTCCTCTCCCCTTTGGCTGCGAGAGGGTGAGTGTGTGTCTTGGTTTGAAAGACAGGCGTCTGCCAATATAGGCAGGAACCTCCCTTGGAATGGAAAATATGACCCCCTTCCCTCCAAATTATTTTAACTTTGAAATTTTGGGGCTTTCAGGCAAAGATATGGGAAAAGGAACAACAGTTCTTTGCTAGTATGTGTACATAGAACAAGGCAAACGAAGAGCAGCAGCGGCAGCCCCGAGGAACAGAACACAAACCCAGGGACAGCCGCTCTCGGCTGCGGCACCTTCCCCTGCGCTGCAGTTCCGGGCACAGCCAGCAGGGGCGCTGGTGGCTCCCGGCCGGGCAGGGGCCAGGATTCCCCGGAGGGGCCAAACAAAATGTAACAGAAACTGCGGGGCCTTCAGGGAGCTTCGGGGTTGGGTGGACCTGGAGTGCAGGGTTAAAGTGTAGCAAAAAAGCCCCAGGCAGCGGCAGAAAACCTCGGGGAGATGCACTTTGTGGGAAGGGGGAGGGGCTCTGGATCCCGGATTTTTCCCTCGAGGCACCCAAATAGATGGTGAGGGTCCTTTCCAGTGTGATCAAGTGTTTATGAGGTCCCAGTTCAGTTGCTGCTCTTTGGAGCAAAGGCTCACCCGCAGCAGGAGAACCAGTACAGGGCTGGGCTCCAGCAATGGCAGTGAATTCTCCCTGCAGTAAGCAACAGCTCGACTGTCCTGTATAGTGAGAGAGGGAGAGGAGCTGAGCCCAGCCCCTCACCCTCCAGCCAAAATCTCTTGCTAACTTTGCCCCTCCAAAGAGAAAACCGCACAGGTAAGAGAGTAGCAGGCTGCACACTTCCCTCACCTTGGCCATTTCTTTAGTCTCTCTTAAGTAGTGGTCGTTATTGTCTCTTAGCAACAGATGGGACAAAGTTTCATGAAAGAAAGAAATAAAAGGAGAAATCCTAACCCCCATCGTGGTGGTGGGTATCACCACTATCGCATCTTCCTTTGATGTCTCCTGGAATTTTCTTCCCATTCCTGGTTCCATGCCTCCACTGAGGGCTGAGCTGTGCTGGTGAAGCAGGGACTGCGGTAGTCTGTGCTCAGTTCTCACCCAGGAATTTATATGGATCTGATTCCTGCCTGGCCCTCTAAATCAGGAGCAGAAAAAACCTTTTTTGGGTGGAGTTTGAGTGGATTTCCAGAGCACTTGGAACAGCAGTATTTAGAAGCTGATGCAAATCACTGCAGCCCTGGCTGTTGGGGCTCCTGTCTGTGGGCAGTGCCCTGATGCTTTCTGACTTTGGAAGGTGAGCATAACATGGAGCAGGAGCTTTGCTCTTCCTCCTTTCTGAACCATGGTGTGGAGCTGTCAGAGGCTGGTGTCAGGCTGTGTTTGTAGGCTCTCCTTGGATCAAAAGGTTTGGGGTTTTTTTCTGTTCAGCCTCACTGTGCAAATGGCTCAAAATCATGTGACAGATCCCCAGTGCAATGGAAAACTGAGCTGATGTGGGATGTAAGGCCTAGGGGGATGGGACAGGGCTGTGCCATGCATATCCTGCCTGTGGGTGCTGCAGCAGGGTCGGGGTTTACAGCAAGGGTCAGAGCTTGTCACAGCCACCTCAGCTCTCTCGTGGTTCAGGAACCTAAAACATTTCCCTTACAGCATCCAGCTAGAATTTAGTTGGGCTTTTTAAAGAGTGGTCGATGAAGGCTGAGTAGTGCCTTTGTAACCTGACTTGGCAGTTGTGGTGTTGGTGACACGCAGGCTCTGACTTCTGTCCCATGCAGGACTCCAGTGCCAGTCTGAGCTCCTGTGTTTGATTCACTGGAGCTGCTGCTCCTCCTTCACACCCCAGTGTTCCTTAGTGCTCCTGGCGGCTCTGCCCAATACTGTATTTTGTCAGCTAATGTATTTAAATTTCAGTTTAGAACAGTGTCAGTGTGGTGGCTGCATGGTTTACTCAGAAGTGGGTTCATGCAGAGCCAGGTCAGCTGGTTTGTGGCTGTATGCCTGTGGCAGGGGGACAGTGGTCAGTGCTGTGCTCTGCTCCAGCAGGATCAGAGGAGCATCTCCCTTGCACCTGCTGCTGTGTCTCAGGCAGCATTAGTTCTTGTTTTACATAGTAAAAGCTTGTGTGTGCATGTGTGCTGCCCAATGGGGCTGGCTCTGAGGTGTTCTGCTGTTGAACCCACACAGATATGGTGTGCAGGTCATGGAGAAGGTTCTCAAGATGGCTGAAGGCATCGACATTGGGGAAACGAGGTCGTACGAGTTGGTGCCCAACAGGAAGCTGAAGAGATATCGTTCTCCATCAGACAGTGAGTACATCTGCCCTGTTAATGACCCCTTCCCTGTCCCTGTTTGGTGGCCATCCCTGGGAGCATGGGGACACCGGTGTGCCACAGGGCCACCTCTGGGACAGCCAGCACAGTGAACTCTAGGGAAGTGTCCATGGTGTGCTCTGCTGGACTGCAGAGAAGTTCCCCCTTCTCTGCCGTGTGCATGATTCACACAGAGTTCTACATTTGCTTAAGAAAATATAATTTTTCATTTCAATTATCAGGTAGTTGGTTTGCCCTAGGGATGGTGTCCGGAATCAAATACCTGTCTGGCTTTGTCTGCTGTGGTGAGGGGTGATGTTCTGACCCAAGGAAGGATTGTACATGTACATAGAGATGTTCAGCTCATTGATTTTGAGTTACAATGTGCTTGGAGTTTTGAGGGGATAGTGAGTAGGCATGATATGTAGTTTTGGGGTTTTTTTCTTCCCTGCTGGGCCCAGAAGAGTGCTGTATATGTCAGCTCAGTCCCATGATCTTGGGGATCAGTGTTCCAGCTGTAGCTTTTCTAGTGGAGGAAATGTAGCAGGCAGATAGGACTGGCAATTTGTTGGCTCCGTCTGCTGGCTTCTCCATGGCACCTTCAGAGCTACCTGTCCTCCCTCTGGAGAGGAGCGGGAATTGTGCCTGGGTGCAGGCAGGCCCCTGTGTCAGTCAGCAGTGTGGCTGTGCAAGGCACAAATGGTCAGACAGCACAGGACTCCTCTGGGCTTGAATATCATTTCTAGCTCTGCTAAAGTTGCTTCCCTTACTGTGACAGCCAGCAGTCTTTCTGTGCTTCCATGGGCCAGCTGTAAAACTGAGGAGATTCTTCTCCCGTGTTTTGTCTGTCACAGGCAGCAGCCCTGAGGGTTCTCCAGGGCTTGTTGCACAGACGGCATAATGAGTTGTTCTGCTGGCAAGAGCCTTTAGGTGCTGCTGCAGTGCAACCATCAAAAACAGAGGAAGAAATACAAACCGTGCCATAATTCATCAGAACTGATGGGCAAGGGATTTAGTGTGTAAGAGCTTTGTCACCTGATTTCAGTACAAAGGAAGGGCTGTTAATGCTATGTGCAGGTGTCTTCAAATGCAGCGAGCTGGGTGGTGATACCTGTGCTGTGGTGGTTGATGTCTAGACAGCCTGACCTACAGCAGGTCTGCACACACACTGGCACTAGATAAGGCAGCATTTCCTGGCACTGAGCTGGCCTTTTGCTCCTCCGATGAAATTACACACATGTACCATGTCAGCACGTGGGTGCTGAATCTTCCACAGGAGAAGTCTTGTGTAACCATCTCTTAGATGTAACACATTTACTTGTCAGCTATTTGATTCTCCCTTTTTGCAGTAGCTGTGCACACTAGGATAGTCTGTCTCATTTGCATTTCTTCTGGTGAAGAAACAAGAGTTCTGTCAGTAATGGGCCCTCAGTCACCACAGCTGTCCCTTGAGGCTCGGGCAGATTTCTTCATGTTTCTTGCCCTTTGGCCCAAAGCAATTTCACTGAGAGAAAATGTGCTTCTAATAAGTCAGTAACAGCCCTGTGTGTTTTGGAAAGGAGAGTTTGGTACCACTGTATTCCACCTCAGATGAGAAGACCTGATGATAAAGTGGTTTATCTGACATCATCCTGCAACCCTGCAGCAGAGTCAGAGCTGAGGCTCTGGTCCTGCTCTGGTGTTCTGTCTTGTTGGCCATAGTTTTACTTATTTTAGTAGATTTCCAGGGATTAACTTCAGAAATGACCAAATGGGTCAGTGTGCAGTGCTGGAAGGCAGCGTCATGTGACTAAATATGTAGAGATTTTTGTGTGGTAGCTGTGAAGGTGGAAATACCACTGCACAAGAATGTCTGATTGTCTTTGATGAATTGTGAATGTCTTCTAGAAGGAAACCTCTTGGATTTTGGCTGAGGAATGCAAATCCTGTGTTCAGAGCCTGCAGGCTCCTCTTGAAGATCACTTTCTGAAAACACTGTCTCCCTGCCATAGCACATATTGGTAATTATGTAATTTTCTTCCATCACATAGGTCCAGAGCCAGAAGAGATTCCTGAGCCACCCAAAAAGGTGGCACCCAGGTTCCGAGTGCGACCACGCTTTGAGCCCATACATTTTGTCACCAGCGCTGAGAAGGATGACAAGAAGGACAATTCTCTGGATAACCAAATGCAGGAGGTGAACCAGGAGGCAAATACAAACAGCGTGGCACAGCCAGCTGAAAACTGTACAAATTCTTTTGTGAATGCACAAGAGGTGGATCCCCAGCTCTGCAGCTCGGGGCCTGCAAAGCCAAGCCCAGCAGCAGCAGCCAAGAAGGCTGTGAATAGTGTGGACTCTACCACAAGCAGCTCCTTGCAGGTTTCTGTTTCCCCTTCAACTGCCCCGTCTGCATCAGAGACTTTCCCTTCGTCAGCAATAATGCTGAAGCAGAGCTTTATGGAGAAACTGTCAGCAGCTGTCTGGAAAAATCTTACTAATCCAGATGCAAACACTGGGATGGATAAAATTAACTTCACGTATCTTTTGACACGTTCAATTCAGGCATGCAAGACAAACCCTGAATATATTTATGTTCCTCTGAAAGAGATCGCCCCTGCTGACCTGCCCAAGAGCAAGAAGCTCCTGACTGATGGCTTTGCTTGTGAGGTGCGGTGTCAGAACGTCTACCTGGCCACTGGCTATGCCGGCAGCAAGAACGGATCCCGGGATCGAGCCGCGGAGCAGGCGGTGAAGCTGCTGAAGAAATCCGTGGAAGTTCGAATTGTGCAGCGGAAGTTCAAGCACACCTACCATGAGGACCTGGTAGTGTGTGAGGCAGGTGTGTGTCGCCCAGATTTCCCTCCCGCGCTCAAACCTCATGAGGAGTTCGTAATTGCCAACAGGGACTGTGTCCCAATGCAGCCTGGTAATGAATCCACAAAAGGTTCCACGAATACCAACAAACACTGGACTAGTTTTGTCCTCACAGAGAATGCCAGCGATGCAATAGGAATACTTAACAATTCTGCCTCATATAACAAAATGTCTGTTGAATATAAATATGAATTAATGCCCAACCGCTCATGGCGTTGTCAGGTGTATCTCCAGGATCACTGCCTGGCTGAGGGATTTGGCACAAAAAAGACCAGCAAGCATGCAGCAGCTGAGGAGGCACTGAAAATCCTGCAGAAGATGCAGTCAAATATAGCATCCATCAAAGTGACCCAGGTCCAGAAAGTGGGCTGCTCATCACGGGGCTCTGGGAGGAAGAAGGACCTGAAGGACCTGGTGATCTACGAGAACTCCAGTAACCCAGTGTGTACCCTGAACGATACTGCCCAGTTCAACAAAATGACGGTGGAGTACGTCTTTGAGAGGATGACAGGCATGCGGTGGAAATGCAAGGTGATGCTTGAAGATGAATTCATCGCAGAAGCAGTTGGAGTGAAGAAATCTGTCAAGCATGAGGCAGCAGAGGAAGCTGTGAAAATCCTCAAAAAGACTCAGCCAACTGTTGTTAATAACCTGAAGAAAGGCACTGTTGAAGACGTCATCTCCAGAAATGAGATTCGAGGCCGATCAGCAGAGGAGGCTTTCAAACAGAAGATCAAAGAAGACAACATTGGGAACCAAATTTTAAGGAAGATGGGCTGGACAGGTGGTGGCCTAGGGAAGGATGGTGAAGGAATTAGGGAGCCTATTTCAGTAAAGGAACAGTTCAAAAGGGAGGGACTTGGGCTTGATGTAGAAAGGGTGAACAGAATCGCTAAGAGAGATATTGAAGAGATCATTCGAAACTATGCACGCTCAGACAGTCACATTGACTTGACTTTCTCTAGAGAACTGACCATGGATGAGCGGAAGCAGATACATCAAATTGCCCAAAAATATGGTCTTAAAAGTAAATCCCATGGGCAGGGACACAACAGATACTTGGTGGTGAGCAGGAAGCGGCGCAAGGAAGATCTGTTAGACCAGCTGAAGCAGGAAGGCCAGGTTGGGCATTACGAGCTTATCATGCCCCAAGCAAACTGAAGTGAGGTGTCCCTTTTGACCAGAGACTGAGTTTCCTGGACACTCGACTGAAAAAAGAGATGCTGCATTTTTCTTGTGGGTAATAATGACATTAAAGTCTTTTTCTTTGGCAATATAATTTCTAAAATGTTACGTGTTTAGGGCCAACCGAATTCTGTTCAAGCGCATTAGCACAACCCAAAAGCAGTAGTGCTGTTACTGTATGTGTCTTTGATATTACTTGTTCCTTCACATTTTAATAGTTTTGTAAGGCAAACACACATGTCCAATGAGAAGGAATTTGACATAATTTAAAATTAAGGTCCCTTATTCTTCTTGAGCAAGGAAGGAAAAAAAAACCTTTTTAAAAAAATTAAAAAGCAAAGGAAATGCAGTCTGGGGGCATAAACTTGTATGTAAAATTGGTATTAATGACAACAAAAATAAAGTTTTATTTCTGGAAAAAAAAAGGTTTTGTCACACTTCGTACTTTAAAAAGTGTGAAAATTTGATTATTTTGAGAAATACATATATTGAGTCTTGTCTCTGCTGTGTGTGTATGTACAGTATGTAAACCTAAACCAGTTTAGTTTTATTCATAGATTCTACCTTAAGTCTCCCATTCTGAGAATCACTGAAGGCTCCTTCATTGCCAGCGAATGGGACTGAGAATTGCAGCGTGTTTCTACCTTGGAGAACGGTGGACATGTGCAGATACCATGGTGAAGTGTGAAATATAAAAACTGGAGGTAAATGCAGAGCCCACGCTCAAAGATGCTCGTGTAGCTTGTGGGGACTGTTATATAACTTATTTTTTTACTTGGAATATCAGCTCTTTAATCCTGAACAAAACCGAATCTCTGCCTGGTTATTTCTCTGCTCCATCCCTGTACCGGTGCTTGTGTCTGGTGAGGGCGATTCCCCAGGAAACTTCTGGCCTCACTCTGACCACGAGTGAGTGTGGGAGCTCTCCAGGGCTGGCTTATGCCCCTGGGAGGCCAGAGTGCTTCCCTCCTTAGGAGAAGCAGCCTCTGAGCTCCGTCTGCACTGCTCTGCCAGCAGGGTTACAGGACACAGTGCTCTGAGCCTCGGAGAACACTCCATGCTTGGGAAGCTTAAAGGATAGCAGTTGACTTTGGAAGAGCCAGGAGTGAGGCATGCCTAGAGATGCTGGTTATTGTATCAGCAGTGGGGCCTGCAGCTGCCTCTGTACTGCTAAGCCAGTCCTAATGCACTGCTTTTGTCTGGTCTCCTGTTGCCATGTCTCAGCCATCACCTTCAGTTTTTTACTATTTGCCTCTCCAAATCATTACATTCTCCTCCATCTTTTTTCCCACCTCTTGTTCTGTTTTTAAATGGTCTCAGGGCTGAGGTGAGGATGTCTAACCTCAGAATGTCCCAGTGGTGAGGAGTTAGGGGGATTTTCATCCCTGCAGGGTGAGGAGGAAGAGGAGAGACTTCCCTGGCAGGTGAGATTCAGGAAGCAGAGAGCAAACGTCCTCTCCTCTCTGCCTGGCTGCAGCACAGATTCTGCCAGCTTGGCCTGCTGAGTAATAACTTGCTGCTGCTGTGAAAAAATCATATGGGTTAATTGTGACAGTAGATTTTTTTTCCATTTTGTTTGGCGTTGTTTTTTGTGCATTATTTCTTCTCCCTATGTTTGAATTCTGCTCTCAAGAACACTGGGCTCTAGCAGATGGTGCTGTAGGTGTGGAAGAAGCCTGGTACTTTCTAGGGAAAGGAAACTGAAGCTCCTCCTCCCTAACTAGGGTATGCACCAGGTTGTTAGAGCTTAGTGATGCCAAGGAAGGCAGTAAGATCACCACTGGTATTTGAGATGAAAAATGCCTCATTTTTGGGAGAGGTGTGGCCTAGCTGTAGTCACTGTAGCAGGATTTTGCCTTTCCTGTCCTGGGTCGTTGCTGTGATCCCTATGCCACACACGGGGCCTGTGCAGGACCTGGGTGGGGCTCTGGGTTTGGCTGCCGGGCTGTACAGGGCAGTGCGGAACGGTAGCATCGCTGTCCCCAGGGGGGCTGCAGAGCCTCAGCCTGCAGGAGACACCATGGGGGCTGTGAAGGAGTCTGTGGATAGAGTGAAGGTGGGATTGAGCTGCTTTGGCACCTAACCCACTCCATTGTTTTGTGTTTTTTTTAAACTAGTGAATGGTGGCACTGCTATGGGGCCTCTGTGGCCTTAGAGAGACTTGGCCCCCCTCAGAAAGGGCTGTACCTGCAGCAGGCATTACAGCTGCTTCACATAAAGCACAAGGCTGATCGGGGGTACAAGCTGTTGTCACTGCAGGTACAAATCTGCATTAAATTTTTTGAAAGAGCCCAGCCCCTTATAATTGTAGAGCTCAGCAACAGAACCAGCTTTTGATATCTGCTACTCATCATATATCCTGTTTTCCACCTGCTAAGACAGAAGGAAAATAAATGTGGCTCCTATATCAACTGAGCTCATGAAGTGCTGTAGCATCTCAGAGGCACAGGCTCCTTTCTGTCTCCAGTCCCGTCTCTGCCCTGCTGCTGGTGCAGCCAGCCCTGTCTCTCCTCCACTGCCCCGCCTCTGCACTACCCCAGCACCTCTCCCCCACTGCTGCCCACAGGAGGAAGTACTGCACAGTGTTGGAGCTTCACCCTACACCCAACTGTTAGCAGCCCAGTTAAATAAGCACAGTTATACATTTATTGCCTATTTATACAATAAGCACTAAGGTTACACTTTATTTACAACTTTTGAAAAATGTACAGTTTCTTACATGGGTTACTTGTGCAAAGTTATAGTTTTCAACTAACAGACCAATGTGCACACAAAAGACACTGGAACAGTGGACAACACAATTGCAGGTTCCATCCCACACTGCTGCTTAAGGTTCTGTATTCAAAGGTACAAACTTGCCTTACAAAAAAAGTGACTGGACTTACAAATGTTTTTTTCAGAATTGAAAAAATACTTTCATAAAACTGAAGGGAATGAACTCAAGCATGCAGCAGTAGCTCACATAAACCACACGGTCATCTACAAAGAGCAGAAACTGCAGAGACTCGAGTGCCTACCCTGGACTTAATTCAAACTTTCCATAAGACAAAGTTAGATCCCAAACAACTTATCTTTCTCAGCTAAAGATAAGGGGCAGGAGAAAGACACCGAAGGAAAGTAATTCCATTGCTGGAACAGGTCAGGTTTTACCTCTTCTTTAATGTGGAAGGCCTTTTGCTGAGTACCACAGCTCTACCAGGTTTTGTCCAGTAATGCCTCAGTGACAGGACTACAGAAACCTACTGACAGTGTCTGTAAGCATGTCCTTTAAAATAGCAATTTTTAAAAAAGGGCTTGTTTCTCACCCTCAGCAAAGATCCAAGTACCACAGCCATAGTAATTTATGTAGATCTGTACATAAATCTTGCATGTGAAGCGCAGAAGTAACAAGCATTCCAGGGTCCTACTAAATCTTTGAACTGGAATCAATTGAAGAGTTGATTTTTTTAACATGAGTAAAGGAGTTGATAAATCAATACAAAAGGGAAACTAAAGATGATTTCTTCACCCAGTACTTACAAATGCAGCGGGGTCTAAATCAATAGTAGAGGTAAGTGACCAGCCTGGACACATCAGCACTTTAGTTAATATCAGTTAAAAAATGTGTATGTATATAAACATCCCTTTTATCAAGCTACACATAAGCATCACTGTGTATAACACAATTACAATTAAAAGCTTAGTGTACACTACAGAAATGCACAATACTGCCCTAAGACTGGAGAGGGACCACAGAAAATGAATTCAGCATCAGTAACTCTTTTGCAAGTAACCCAAGTACAGAATGTTTGACTTCAAAGTGGGTGTGTTCTGATGTCCAAGGAGAAGAAGCTTCAGCAAGGGAGGGTGGCAACAGCACAACAGCTATTTTGCTTGCAAAGTAAATGCTAGGAGGAAAAAGATGACTCGGACACTTTGTTTATTTTCCTCATCAACAGAGTGTTCATTTGCATCATCCTGGGTCAACAGTCACGCCAGCTCTGTTCTACTATTGCAGAAACCCGTTTTTCATATTCCCGCTTATTCTCTTGGTATAGCTGAGCTGCCTGGCTGTTTGCTGGACTGTTCGGATTTGGCTCATCCAACAGGGACTGTACAAAGAGAAAAAGATCCTTAGGCACTGCAAAATACAGTTTTACAACACCTTCTGTAGACTATCCATACTAGTCAGAGCAGAGATGTTAGTCCAGGTGCAGCACACTGCATCCCTGCAGCTGGAAGGTTTTAGAGGCTTTGGCCACCAGCATCACTACTGCACAGTGCAGGTGACTTGCTGTGACAGCCAACCAATGCATCACTGGGGGGCCCCTGCAGTGACCACCTGTGTCACTGCCTGGCCAGTTTACACGTGGGAAGGATTCACACTTTGCTAATATACAGCTGCTATACTGGTATACAGGTATAGCTGCTACACTGGCTCTTAGGAGAGGGGAAAAAAAGTTTCCTGAGCTGTGTGTTTGTCAAAGCATCCTAATGTAATTCTGTCTCTTCATGCAGAGTTCTTTTACCTGTATGGATGTTAAGATGGAGGAGACATCATAAGTGGGGCTCCAGCGATTCTGAAGGATATCCAGACATATACTACCGTCTGCATAGACTGGAAAGGGTCAAAAAAACCAGCTTAAAACACAACTTGTACAGCTACTGGCTTTTCTCCCTAGTACTGCCTGGTCCTGAAAACCTGTGTACAGACACACTGCAATAGTCCATAGTGTCTGACAGGTTGAAATCCTGCAAACAGGCTTGTAGGTAGGAAGCAGTGAAGCTCCTCACCACGGAAGCCTGAAGTATTTAAACTGAACCCCTGGTCATTCTCTCACAAACTTCATTGTATCATTGCAACTACCGCTGTGGAAAACCACGAGCAGATTTTAAGGCAAAAAAATTTTTAGCTACCCAGAAGTGAACCATACAAAGAACACCCACAAACAGCTGTTCACACTCAAGGTTTCCCTATGAAGTCTCTACAACAGGGTCCAGTCACCTTACTCACAGCAGCAACAGGAGAACCTTCCCTCACTGCACTGTACCCACGCTTCTGATGTTGGAAGGATTCTGGTATTTCTACACAAAGTTAGTATTTGTTTGGAGGCAAGGAATACCTCTCTCCAGCCTTTAGTTACCAAGGAAGGGGATTAATTAAATAATCTTACTGTCACTGTCTATAGCTGGACCCTAACACTACATTTCATGGTATATCATTCTTACAGGCATTTTGGGGAAGAAAAGTGATAGAAGACAGCTGCATTCACCAGTGTCACTATGCTATGTCTACAATACATACAGACAGAAGTCCAAAGCACTGCTATTTAAGTACAAAACATTCTTCTGTAAGGCTTAACAGGCAGTTGAGTGTCTCATCAGTACTGTGCTGTAACACCTGAAAGGTAAGAGGCTCCTTTTATTGCCCCTTTCTTTTCAAGCCTGAGCACTGCTCATATATTTATCTTCACCAAAACTACACAACCACATTGGAATTTTGCTGCCTTATTAGATAGTGGAAACTTTTATAATAAATAGACCTTTTATACAGCAAGCTATAACAAAAAACAACCCAGCCCTCTCTTCCCCCCACCAAACCTCCAACAAAACAGCAAAAGTAAACCAAGGCATTGTGTAAGTACTTACCATTTGGATGAAACATTTTAGAGACAAATCTGACAGTAGGTGGCTTATTCGGGTATTCTTCTGTGAATTCTATTGTAAGTTTGAAAGTTCCTGGAGTTGAAAGAGAGATAAGTAGCCTTTATTCAGCATAAATTTATACAAGGGATGAGTAAGTAGCATTCCCCCACAATACACACTGACAACTACTGTGCTCACACAGGCATGTTGGATATGGAACACACATTGTGCAATCCCACAGCAATTCCTTTACTCTCACAGAGTTAATCATTAATGCTGAAGTGCCAGACAGTACTGGTACAAGAGTATTTCCTGTGACTTACTTTTACTGCCAATACCAGTCAAAAGGTTTATGTAGGGAAATAAATCTGCCCTTGGGGTTTTCTTCCAGAGAGCCTAATCCCAGTACACTGTACAAACAGCAGTGGGTGTAGAACCATCTGTGTAACATAACGTCATTCGGTGAGTCCTATCTATGGAATATGCTGTCATGGCAAGGACCTTGTAATTTATTTCCTCTAAATTAAAAAAAAAAAAGTAATATTTCTCAACAACTGTAAGGTAATTGGGCCTTGCAGAAAAGTAGTATTGAATGCAGCATCCAAATCTGACACTTTAAAATAAAACCTGACCATTTACTTCACACTGTCATCCTTAGAGAAAGACTGATTAAGCAGAAACAGAAAACTGTAGCTGAGTCTCAATCCAACCATTTTAACAGCCTGCACCAACGTAAGTTATTTTATCCCTTCTCCTGAGGCTATGACAATCTGAGAATAAGAAGTCTGTCAACTAAGATGCATGTATGGGTTCAGAGGATTAAGGACTGCTCCTGATTCAGCTCGGTAACTAAGGAACTCTACCTACTCCACTGCAGACCATGAGAGCTCCTCCTAACCACGCTGCCACCAAGAGCATCCAGCCCAGAGGCAGATTAGGATGTTCCTGGGTATGCCCAGAGAGAGTATCTGAAGCACTTTCATATAAATATACAGCTCTCCTGTAGAAAGACTGCACCTGACAGCAACCGCTGGAATAAGCTGCTGGTGGGGCATATTGCCTTTTATGAAAGAGCATCCTTATGTATCAGTGATGAGTCAGGTTCCCCCTGTCTCCCCCATGCTCAGTGTCCTTGCTTCCTACTGTGAGGGAGTTTTCCACCACTAATATAATGAAGTTATTCCTTTGTTTGGCTGGCAAACATGTGCCAACAACTGGTAAGCCTGAGAACAGATTTTCAGTTTTACTTTTTTTTTTTCCCCCCGATCAGCAAGGACTGACATGATTTCCCAGGGGCTCCTTTCTTAATAAGGAGATAAACTGTAACACTGAATTGCAAGAAATGAAGGTCATTGCTTTGACATCCCAGTGTGCAAATGAAGACACAGCACAAATGCTTTTTAGCACTTTCCCTACAGCAGTGGGAAGTCTCAATACCCTAAAAATAAGTTCATACATGTTTGGCTTTTTTATTAGCAGACTAACAATATAACAGCAGAGAGCCAACACTATGCTATCTCACTGTGAAACAAATGAGCCAGAACAGCGGAGTTAGGATTGTTCAAATTAGTGAAAATCTGCAGTGGGGTTTTCAAGTTTACTCCAGCTTAGTCCAGAGGCACAGAGCTAGGTCTGAGATCAGCTTGAAACCCAGGACTGGGAAGTTAGCAACAACTCCTACCAACTGCAAACATCGGCCCCTTAGAACCAAGCACTTAAGAGATCTGACTCTGGATATTCCCAGTTCTCCCTGCCCCAGTTCTGGTTCTCAGTAGCCTCCTCCTGAAGAAGGAGTGACTAAGCAAGCAGTAGGCTGAAAACCAAGCACAAACCATCACACAGGTTTGACAGTAACAGAAGCAGTTTGGTCTTAGAATCTACTTAAAACTATTGAAAGAAAAGGAAGCTATTGTCCCACCAGAGACAGGACAGCACCACTTTTAACACAAATCTGAGCAAGGGGCTTATCTGGAGCAACATCCAGCTGGAGTATCTATCTACTCAGACTTCCAAGTCAGGGCCCAGAGTGACAATGGCTCTTTGGAAATGGTCCACAGTAGGCAAACCGTCACTACTGAGCTTTATTAAACGGCAAATCCAGAGATCTGACGCACCAAAGTCCAAGGGTCACTCACACTGAAAGACCAAAACAGGTATCACAACACACTGCTGGGGATGAGCCCTTCAGTGTCCAGTCTTTCCTGTCACTAATTTTAACACTTTCAACTGGTATTTCTCACAACTTACCCTAGGCAGACATTTTAAAAACATAAATTATCATATTTACTCTCACTATTGATATTGGGATCACCACTAATCTTAGGAGAACATTCCCTTCTCTGCCCTGTACTTACCTCGTTAATCACTTCTACCTCAGGATTTGAGACTCTGACACAGCCAAGAGAGGCTTCTGCACGGCCTGTGCACCAGCCCCAGCAACTCCAGAGAGCAGAGCCTGTGTCCCTGGAGGGCCCCTCACTGCAGCCTCCAAGAGCAACCCCTCCATTCCACTGCCCAAAATGCAGGGACGAGCTCTTTCACTCCTGCACAAGGATACGGGATCCATATTCCGTAAGCAAGGCATAAACCACACAGAAGACAAATGCTTTTGTGTTCTCTGTTCAAGCCTTCTGCACAAGCACAGCAAAGCAGGATACTACAGTAGCTGAACTACTTAAATCTCTCTGAGCCAGGAATCCTGCACTAACCACAGTATCATCATCCAGTTTCAGAGAAACAGGTCTAAAGCACTGGGACAGCCTGGACTTCCATGGCTGTGCCAGCACTACCACTGTAAATGCCATACACAAGGATTCTTAGAAATATGGTGAAGGGCAGGATAAATATCCCCAGGGTCCTACTGCGGACTCCTGCAATTGAATCCTCTTAAACCAGAAGATGGAAGTTACGCTGCTGATCTAAATTAGTGGTTGCTCCTAGGCTGTGCCAGCCTGCACACAGAGTTGTGAAAATACCCTCCAAAGTCTGGGGGTGGAGAAGGCGGGGTTATCAGCTGCAGAATGCTGCACAGCAAGTAAATAAATGTGTTTCAACTTCAGGTTTGCAGCCCAGACCAACTACAACACCTCAGAAGCTGCAAGCAGAGAAGGGCCTCACCAGAACAAGGATAAAGAACAGTATCCCTCATAATGCTGGCATTATTATACATCTAGAATAACAACCTCCCCCTGGCTCCAAATTTCACAGGCTACTTTTACAAGAACTAAGCTATCTGAAATTTTACAGTATCACCACAGAGTGAAAGAGCCTAAAAATGTAAAAGAACACAGACCTTCAAAGGCTTCATGAGAAAGATTATAGAGTTTCAGTGTACCTCTGAGTCACAAGGGCTGCACAGTTGCAAAGCAAGTGGGAACTAACGTACTGTTAAATTAAAATTTCCTTACTCTTACCTACATGGAGCTGAACTGCACTACCATTATCTGGACTGTGCTACTCCACTCACTGAATGGGAAAGCACAGCTGAGGCACCAACAAGCCCTATCTCCAGGCACCACTTAGTGCTTTGTTATCTAGTAAGGGAAGATACATCCAGAGGAGCAGATAAGCAGATATCCTGCAACACACGCCATATCTATTTTCCTGAGCACACAGTGTGAAAACACAGACTTTGCTATGGAAAGAGCATTCCATCACACCCTGAGATTACATTATGACATCAACCAAAGCAGGAGGACAGCAGCAGCAGCCTCAAGTACCTGTCTGAACCTCAAGCTCCTGTGAGTGCAACATGTCCTCAGTATCAAAGATAAAGACACAATGCTGCCTCAGAAAGCACAGAGAAAATCAGTATGTCAGGCCTCTCAAAAGTAGTCCTCAACCTTCTGCAACTAAATGGAAATATATGGAAAAAAAGGCCTTATTGCATCTGTTAACCACATGGTGAGCTGGAAGAGCCTGAGTATGGCAAGAACCTGCATTTTAGCACACTGCAAGGAGACAGCTTTCTGCTCCAAACACTGAATCACTCTATTAGCAGCAGTGCTCCAAGAGCCTAAGCAGCTCTAGCAACCCCCACAGAAGTTTAAGTGAGCCCTTCTTTAAGGGTTACCAGATGAGACAGCAACATACATTTAGTCTAGCTGTTCTATTATGCAGTGTTTTAAGTCCAAGTTCTAAACATTAGACTGCTGAAGCAGCTACTCCAGCAAATTTATTAACTAATGAAATACATTAAAAAGAAGTGAGTCTTCAGAGTTTTCTTAGGCCTGAAATATTTAAAGTCTTCAAAATCTTCACAGAGAAATACAATCTGCAATTCAGAGGCACATCCACAGGTGCCACCTCCAAGGATAAACAAAGACAAGGGAGTCAGCCAAGAACAACATAAGAGTTAAGGAATTTTTCCTATGCTTTTGTCATGAGTCATGGAGATCTAAGATTAATTATAGCCTATACTGAAAGTATTTTAAAAAATGCATCACTGATTTCAGTTAGACAGTATTTCATGTCTAACAAGTTTTCACAAGATGCTTAAGTACTCATACAGCATCAGTAAACCTATTGAAGTCAGTAAGATTAGATGGAAACTACAGGTATGTCACCAGGACCTATTTAGTTAGCCTTTAAACTTAAAAGGTCTTTTCAGTCGTAAGCCCTGAATGTTATCAATTGTAGCAGAGAGAAACAGACGACAAGAAACAGCCACTCTTCTGAACTTCCTCTAACATTCAGCCCATTTCCTACTTCAGCTGACTCACGTTGGAACTTGCTCACAAAACACTTCCAGCATCAGAAAAAAACAGAACTCAAAAGACAACAGTTCTATACCAAGTTATTGATGGCTACCCAAACATGAATGTCTGTAAAAACACGATCCAGAGTTCAACAGAAAAGTTTGTAAAGATCCTTAAAGTAACTTATAACAGATGTAGCGATTACAAAGCAAGACTGTACAAGCTAATTTGTATGTTTGTGTAAGTCAACACACCAATCTAAATCTACAACACCTTCTGAGAGTAGGATTAGAAAAACAGTATTTACATAAATCAGGCACACACGTGTGTGGTCAGGGGAACATGCACCCACGACCCCCCTGCCATCCCCAGGCCCACACCTGTTGCAGAGTCTACGGTAGTGACACCAAGGCCGTGTCAAACCACAGCACTTTACCCCGAGAAAGCCAAACACCAACCCCGCACGCCGCACTTACCGTCCTCGAAAGGGGTCCCCTCGGGCCTGGAGAAGGGAAAGCAAAGCACAGCGTTACCCCGCTGGCAGCCCGACTCCAACCCCCCGGCGGCTGAGCGGCCCCCGCGGCCCGCCGCCCCCTTCCCTGCCGACTCACCCGAAGATGACGGCGTTCCACACCATGATATTGTTCTCAGAGGGGGCCCCGCTCACCCCGGCCGGGGGATCCTCCTGCAGCCTGCGGGGCACAGGGATGGTGAGCGCGGCCCTCGCCCCCCATGCTGCGCAAACGGCGTAACCCGGGACGCCGCTGCGCAAACGGCGTAACCCGGCCCGGCAGCAGCCGCCTGCGCAAACGGCGTAACCCGCGCCAGGCAGCACCTCCCGCGCTACGCAATCAGCGGAGCGCGCCTTGCCCCGCCGCCATGTTGTGCTGCCCCCTCCTCCCCCGGTAGCGCNNNCAGTGGCGTCACGGAGGGGGCGGTGCGGCGGCGGCACTGCAGGTTGGGATCAAAACAATTCAGTAGGGAAAGCAAAGGCAGGGGCACGAGCGAACCAAAACAAGGAGCTCATTCCCCGCTTCCCTAGGGCCGGCAGGGCTCCGTCATACGTAACGGTGTCTTGGGAAACACCATCACTCCAAATGCCCCCCGCTCCTCCTCCCCCAGATATATGCTGAGCATGAGGGATATCCCTCATGCTCTGGGATACCCCTCGGGTCAGTTGGGATCAGCTGTCCTGGCTGTGTCCCCTCCCAGCTCCTTGGGCACCCCCAGCCTCTCGCTGCTGGGGTGGGGTGAGGAGCAGAGGATGCCTTGCCTCGGGGTAAACTCTGCTCAGCAGTAACAAAAATGTCTCAGAGTTACCAGCACCGTTTTCAGCACAAATCCAAACCACAGCCCCATAGCAGCTACTGTGAAGAAAGCTAACTCCATCGCTGTGAAAACCAGCACAACCTGGTACACTGCATTTTCTGCTTCACCAGAGAGTGTTTTTCAAGGGAAAAAATAAACTATTTTCTACATTTCTTTAACAGCTTTTGGAAATAAAGAATCTCTCCTCTGTCGTTTAAAGCACGCTGGCTGGGCTCTGTTTCTCGAGTTTATCCTCACTTGTAATTTCATATAATCCAGCTGTGTGGGGAGGCGGCTGAAGAAAGAGACACGGGAGAAAACCCAGAGAAAGAAAGTTAACATTGTTATCGCGGCCGCACTCCAAACCTGCCGTTCCGGACCTTTCCCACCCTGCTCAGCCTGTGCAGTAAGAACCGTGTGAGCTCGGGGTGCTTGTCAAGAAGAGCCTTATCCACTGCCCGGCCTTTAAAGGCACAGGAGCTCCGGGAGCCGCCGGGCTCTGTGTTCCTCGGAGCTCCGCGGGGCCGCCCCGGCGGGCGGGGCCGGGCGCGCGGGGCCGGGCTAGGCGGCTCCGAGCCCGCCGCCGCCATGCCCAAGGTGGTGTCGCGGTCCGTCGTATGCTCCGACACCCGCGACCGCGAGGAGTACGACGATGGGGAGAAGCCGCTGCACGTCTACTACTGCCTGTGCGGGCAGATGGTGTTGGTGCTCGGTGAGCCGGGGGCAGACCGCGGCCCGGGGAGGGAGGCGCAGGCCGCGGCCCGGCGGCGCAGAGGGCCCGGGAAGGCGGCGGCGGGGTGTGGGTGCGGGTCCGGGGTGTGGGATATGGGATGCGGGATGCGGGATGCACAGTGAGGGTGCGGATTGCGGGTGCCCGTCCGGCCCCGCCGCTCCCCGCAGATTGCCAGCTGGAGAAGCTGCCGATGCGGCCGCGGGACCGCGCCCGCGTGATGGACGCGGCCAAGCACGCCCACAAGTTCTGCAACGCCGAGGAGGAGGAGAGCGTCTTCCTGCGCAGGTGGGCCCGGCCTCTGCATCCCCCGTCCCTCTGAGCCCCAGGTCCCGGAAGGGGTTGCCCTCCTTCCCTCCCCGTGTCCGTGTGCTCTGCTCAAGCGCTGCCTTTCTCCCTCAGACCGGAAGGCATAGAGCGGCAGTTCAGGAAGAAGTGTGGCAAGTGAGTGACTTTTTTTAGTTTTTTCAGTGACTTTTAGTAT
>VWZS01006390.1:49583-81780 GCA_013397075.1 Rhabdornis inornatus
CTCTTGAAGTCCCGCATGAGGCGCCTACGGGCCGGAGTGGACATGGCGGGCTGAGGGTTATAGCTCAGGCATACACTGCCGGAGGGAGCGCAGGGCGCGGCTGAGGTTCGAGCTCCGACTGAGGCGGCGGCGGCGGCGGCGGTGCTGACGGACAGGAGCGATCGCGGCCTCTACCAATACGGCGGGCACGGGGGGGGGAAGCCTAGACTGCACCGACTCCTGCGCCGGCAGCCGGACGGTCCCGGGATGTACCAACGGCGCGGGGAGAGGAGGGTGGAGCCGGATGTAGCTGAGCCCCCGGCCCAGCCTCTACCACCAGGGCGGGGGGCGGTGCCTGGGGGCGGTACCAACGGCGGCGGAGGACGGCGGTGCGACGTGAACAGTGGCGTCACGGAGGGGGCGGTGCGGCGGCGGCACTGCAGGTTGGGATCAAAACAATTCAGTAGGGAAAGCAAAGGCAGGGGCACGAGCGAACCAAAACAAGGAGCTCATTCCCCGCTTCCCTAGGGCCGGCAGGGCTCCGTCATACGTAACGGTGTCTTGGGAAACACCATCACTCCAAATGCCCCCCGCTCCTCCTCCCCCAGATATATGCTGAGCATGAGGGATATCCCTCATGCTCTGGGATACCCCTCGGGTCAGTTGGGATCAGCTGTCCTGGCTGTGTCCCCTCCCAGCTCCTTGGGCACCCCCAGCCTCTCGCTGCTGGGGTGGGGTGAGGAGCAGAGGATGCCTTGCCTCGGGGTAAACTCTGCTCAGCAGTAACAAAAATGTCTCAGAGTTACCAGCACCGTTTTCAGCACAAATCCAAACCACAGCCCCATAGCAGCTACTGTGAAGAAAGCTAACTCCATCGCTGTGAAAACCAGCACAACCTGGTACACTGCATTTTCTGCTTCACCAGAGAGTGTTTTTCAAGGGAAAAAATAAACTATTTTCTACATTTCTTTAACAGCTTTTGGAAATAAAGAATCTCTCCTCTGTCGTTTAAAGCACGCTGGCTGGGCTCTGTTTCTCGAGTTTATCCTCACTTGTAATTTCATATAATCCAGCTGTGTGGGGAGGCGGCTGAAGAAAGAGACACGGGAGAAAACCCAGAGAAAGAAAGTTAACATTGTTATCGCGGCCGCACTCCAAACCTGCCGTTCCGGACCTTTCCCACCCTGCTCAGCCTGTGCAGTAAGAACCGTGTGAGCTCGGGGTGCTTGTCAAGAAGAGCCTTATCCACTGCCCGGCCTTTAAAGGCACAGGAGCTCCGGGAGCCGCCGGGCTCTGTGTTCCTCGGAGCTCCGCGGGGCCGCCCCGGCGGGCGGGGCCGGGCGCGCGGGGCCGGGCTAGGCGGCTCCGAGCCCGCCGCCGCCATGCCCAAGGTGGTGTCGCGGTCCGTCGTATGCTCCGACACCCGCGACCGCGAGGAGTACGACGATGGGGAGAAGCCGCTGCACGTCTACTACTGCCTGTGCGGGCAGATGGTGTTGGTGCTCGGTGAGCCGGGGGCAGACCGCGGCCCGGGGAGGGAGGCGCAGGCCGCGGCCCGGCGGCGCAGAGGGCCCGGGAAGGCGGCGGCGGGGTGTGGGTGCGGGTCCGGGGTGTGGGATATGGGATGCGGGATGCGGGATGCGCAGTGAGGGTGCGGATTGCGGGTGCCCGTCCGGCCCCGCCGCTCCCCGCAGATTGCCAGCTGGAGAAGCTGCCGATGCGGCCGCGGGACCGCGCCCGCGTGATGGACGCGGCCAAGCACGCCCACAAGTTCTGCAACGCCGAGGAGGAGGAGAGCGTCTTCCTGCGCAGGTGGGCCCGGCCTCTGCATCCCCCGTCCCTCTGAGCCCCAGGTCCCGGAAGGGGTTGCCCTCCTTCCCTCCCCGTGTCCGTGTGCTCTGCTCAAGCGCTGCCTTTCTCCCTCAGACCGGAAGGCATAGAGCGGCAGTTCAGGAAGAAGTGTGGCAAGTGAGTGACTTTTTTTAGTTTTTTCAGTGACTTTTAGTATCTTTTTATGGGGAAATCATAGGAATCCAGAATCTGGGTTTTCTCTCAGCTATGCATATTTCTATTTCCAGGTGTGGACTGCTGCTCTTTTATCAACACCAACAGAAGAATGCTCCTGTGACGTTCATTGTTGATGGTGCTGTGGTCAAATTTGGCCAGGGTTTTGGGAAAACAAACATATACACTCAGAAACAAGAACCTCCTAAAAAGGTAATTTGCTTTACAGAAAAAGGATATCTTTGCTTTTCTAAAGGTGCTGTGTATAAAATAACTTAATGGTGAGGGCAGAGAGGAGAGAAAAGAAAAAGGACCTCTGAACAATAACTCTATTTGGTGTCTTGTCCATGTCTCCCTTAAGTTTTCCTTGACAGAGGTCACTGCAGCATGGAGTCCTAGCACTAAAGGAGAGTAAAATAAACTCTAAAATCTAGACTGTACCTGATGTTTAGGCTCAGTTAATAGAAAGTTTCCAATTTTAAGTTGGTAGTCTGCACAGTGATTCTCAAAGTCTGGCTCATCTACTGTGTATCAGTGGGCTTGCTTCTGGTAATGACACCTCTAAGCCCAGAAATTACTGAGCATAATTCCCCTTTGCCACCTACAGAGTTCAGGTAATCTTGATGGCTTGCATAAGAAGCCTTATAAGCTCTGGAAGGAGGTGGCAATCCCTACTGGCACACCTGTTGCCAAGGTTTAACAAAATATTCTTGTTTTTCACCCAGGTGATGATGACCAAACGGACCAAAGACATGGGCAAGTTCAGTTCTGTCACAGTCTCCACAATTGATGAAGAGGAGGAGGAAATTGAAGCGGTGAGCTTTGGATGCCCTTAGTGGCAGCCGCATCTGAGCTGGGCAGAGCCAGCAATGGTCTCACTGTTTGGATGAGATGTTGTTATTTTGGGGTTTGCTGTTATAAAGTGACCTGTGTATTTCAGAGGGAGATTGCAGACTCGTATGCACAGAATGCAAAAGTGATCGAGAAACAGCTGGAACGCAAAGGCATGAGCAAGAAAAGGCTACAAGAGCTGGTGAGTTTTTCTTTGGTGCTGAACACAAAGCTCTGAGATATGTTGGCTTTGTACACAAAAACTGTCTTGCAGATGAGACTGCAAGTATAGAGTGGTCTGGTACCGTCACTTGCAGCTTTGTGAGGATGAGATTTCCTTTACAAGTTTTATAGAGATGTTCTTCTAGTCCCCCTGAACTTAAAATTGCATGCCATTGCCTGGAGAGCTAACTGAAGAGCAGCCAGCAGAGTGCTTGCAGGGAGGCTTTCTGTGACCTGTTGGACAAGGAACAAGGGAAGAAGAAATCAGGCCATGGCTTTGCCATGCTCTCATGCCTGCTTGGCAGAGCAGGTCATTGCCATGAGGCATCAAGGCAAAGCAAGGCTCTTGTGCAGGATCTGCAGCTGAGCTGCTACTGCAAGGGGCATGTGAAGAATAAATGGCAAGAACATCACAACTGATCTTACCTCCTGTGACTGGAGGGTAGTAGATGGAAAGGGGGAGGAAATGTGTAGCTTCCACCTGAGGATAGAAAGTATGAAATTATCTCTTGGGCAGTTGGTCTTGGGCTTTTTACAATTTTAAAGATGGTCCTTGTTTTGTATTGCAGCAAAGCACTTTCTCCTGTTTTTGGAACTGAAAAGTTTGCATTGGTCAGACAAGAAGAGCAAACTTAATTGGAGCACTGATGGGAAAATTATCCAGACATTATTTAATTCTGCTTTAATTTTCTTATTCAGGCTGAGTTGGAAGCTAAGAAAGCCAAGATGAAGGGAACCCTGATTGATAACCAGTTCAAATGAAATGCTGTGTATCTGCTGGGGATTTGGAGACAGAAGAAAACTACCAAGAGCCATCACAGTTCTGTCAGCAAAGCAGAAGTAACACATAATGTTCAAGAGCAGCACTGTGCTGCAGCCAGCTTGAAGGATGAGAACCTCTCTGTATCCCTCTGTATAAGTGATACTCTGGGTACCAGTCTTAACTCCAATGCTACTGGAGATTTTGTGCAAACTGCAGTTCTCTACAGACCTAGTGTTGTGAGCAGGCTGTTCCAGATAGAATATTTACTTTCAAGAAAATCTTTGCTGGTGCCTTCCCAAGTTCATCTTTAGACACCTGTCTTTTCATTTTGGAGTTTTCCGAAGTGTTTCCTGGACGACACTGGAAGGACGGGTAACTGTACAACAAAGAAATCCTTACAAAAGTAAGCTCTATGTCTGTTGTTCATTTTGTTATTTTAAATGTGTCCAAAAGATGCAGCAGCCTGAGTCATGCCATTCCAACACAGTCCAGAACGACTGGGATGAAAGGCTTGGGCATGGTGCTGCTGCTTACCCTGACCTGCCAGAGGCAGCCAGCACAGACTGGGCTGCAGCACTGCAGTCTCAGCTCCTCCTGAACATCACAAGGCTGCAGTTGTACAGAATTACACTGTCACAACAGACACATACAAGAATATAAAACTCAAGCCTGTTTTAAACTACTGTAAATAAAAACTGCTACTAATGAGTTCAAATACATGGTTGGAAGTTACTGATACAGACAGTGATCATTAAAGAATACAACTGCACATCTGAACTAGCCCATTGGGCAAAACAGTATCAGTATTTGGAGTTGTGAGATGTGAAGGAAAATTTGTTTGGAATGTACTGATGACTAAGGACCTGGATAGACAACATTAAACACCAGCTTTTAAAGTACCTTGTTTAAGTAATAGTACTTTGTGTCTCTTGTGTTATGTAATAACAGTGCTCTCTAGCCCATGTCTTCGTTGCTCTTCATTGGATTAAATACCACATTACAGATTTGAACTAAAATACCTCTCCTGAGATGTTCTTACTCTAGCAATCATAAAACGCGAGCGATGAACAAGATGCTTCCATCTCCCACAATTATTATGGAAAACTTCCTATAATCAATAAAGATTTCCCATCTGGCTTAATAACCCTGACTGGGAAAACTCAGATCTGCTTACCTAAGGATCTGTCCTTTCTTTCTCAGGAAAACAAGGAATAAAAAAGGGAGTAAACTCAGCCCAGAGCTAGCAGAGATGGGTCTGTAGATCCTGTGACAATTTAATCCCAGGTTGGTAAGGAGGTGTTCACATTAACTCACGCAGTGCTGATCTTGTTCCCTGCTCATCACCTGCTAATCTGAAGCCTATTTCCAGAAGCCTATGGCCAGAGGCCCTTGGTGGTGTGCAGTACTTAGGAAGGACAAGAGATGTGTGTGGGTACACAAACCTTTTCCCAGTGTGGTAGCACAGTCCAGCCAGGCGAAGGCCTCAGGGTTTCTCTGGAAGTGATCCCAGCCTGGGGTAACCACAGGTCACCCTCTATAAAAATTCAGATTTTTTTCCCAAGCAAAAGACTTTCACATCTGAAAATAGGTTTTGAACCATGTGAGAGGTGCTGGGATGCAGACACTGAATCTCCAGTTGTCCAAGGATGAAGTGTGGCCTTGCTTCAAGTGACATCAGAACAACCTAATTTTGGGATGGTGTGATTTATTGTCAGGGTTAAGGCTGGGAGTGACTAAAGGTTTCAGCTGTGGAGTCAAGGGGCTGCCAGGTGGGGATAGAACCACCTTTGCAGTTTGGTGAGGCACAAAAAATCTGGTGAGTGCCCCAGCTCAGCACAAGTTAACAAAGTAGCTGTTACTTACTGCCACCAACTTAATCTCCAGGTTCCACCCGGAACCTTGAGACAGCACAGCACAGGCTTCTGGAAGGCCAGTCCATGTTGAATCAGTGTTTGTCATTCTTGTCATTGGAAATCTGCCTAGTTTGACTCAGGACTTGTGCATAGACCCAGTCAGAAAGGGGAGTACCTCGTTTCTTCTGAGGTGCTTTTGATATTCTCTAGTTATGCAGTCCATGGCTGAAACAACTTCAACACAGAGAATCTAGTCCAATACATTATTATGTATTTCTTACTTCAAATGGAGCTAGTTCAGTGTAAATCAAGTTAGGTTTTTCATTCCTAAATCTAAATGAATTAAAATATATTAGCTGACTGTAGCAACAGGAAGCAGGGTCACCAAGTTCAAACAACTGATGAAATGTCCTGGTATAATAGATAAAACCAGTTGTCCTACAGGGTTTCCCATGCCCTGGTAACAAATGGGCAATCTGTAGCAGAGTTCAGACCAAAGAAAAGTCAGATTTCATGTTACTGTAAAAGTCAACATTTGTTTTTATAAATCTGTAGATAAAGGTAAGTGATAGATTTGTTTGTTTAACTGAGCACTGTATTATATATAAGAACTTGTCCAGATGCAGAGGTATCACAAAATGTGAAATAAAAGTGAAGGAGGGAATCTGTGCCAAAATGGCCAGACGTACCTTACTGTATTTCATGACTTAGTCCAGACCAGTTTCCAAGCATCTTCACAAAACTCTAGTCTGATTTACCATGTCAGAACAGCTCTAGATGTAACAATGCTGCCTGGTTCCCCACAGCCTGTACAAAACCTCCACACAACTTGTGAACACTCAAGAGAAGTGGTAACAGTGAATCCAACCTACCTGTTAATCGCAGCAGTGCCTGGGGAGCAGCATGGAGTCTTCCTTGCCTGCCCCCTGAGAGGAAGTTTCTGGCCAACCCTTTACAGCTCTCCTTGTGCTCCATGTTTGTGCTATTTTACTCACTGACTGATGTGCAGATGGCTTGCTCTGACTCCCTAGACTGTTGCATTGATAAATGCACATTGATAAATTACACATAACAATGTGTATGACAAAGTGATCAGCTTGGGAACAGCACTAACTGATGAGCCTGAATCGAAGTAGTCTCAGCTTTTGCTGGTGCTATCCCAAAGAGCTCATGGGGCTTTGCCACATCCAAGCATTTTAAAAGTATAAAATTATGAGCTTATTTAAAAGTGTACAGAGCTGGGCTCCAAGGATGGAATGGAAGCCTTGTAACTCCCTGCTGAGGAATCCTTATGAACCTAGCTAGCTGGCCACAGCATGCTGGGGTTTTTGATAGATTTCAAGGCATGAGGAGCCAATCTCTTTTTTGTTGTCAACCAGAAAAACTCCATCCCCATGCCTGCAGCCAGGCCTGTAACTCCTGTCAATCCCAGCAGGATCAGAAAGTGACAACCAGCACACCACTGGTAGGATGACACCTCCTAGAACCTCCCTGGTGCTGTCAGTCTTGGTGTGGGGTCTTGGCAGGTCCTGAGGGCTCATTGTTCTCAAAACCTGCAGCTCGGTATGGCTCCAGGATGCACAGAACTGTGTCCTATGGCCTGTGTCCCTGCAGGCATGTGAGCTTAGCTTGGTCGCCACAGCCCAACCCACCATGCATATGCTTCGGGCAGCTGATGGGGCCACCTTGCATGGCTGGGCAGTGGCAGGAACAATCCCCACTGGGAATAACTGATTTTACCCTGCATGACAAAGCATTGCCTGTTCCCCTGTCCCTCTGCACCAGACGCTGCCAGTCATGCAGGCAGTACATGAAAGATGCTGGGGCAATGCCTGCCAAGGGTGACAAGGACGTAGAGGCAGGGGCACTCCTGGCTCCATCCAAAGCCCAGAGACACAGTCTGGAGTGACCCACCAATTGCTGAAGGGGACAGTGGAGTGGATGAGCTGGCACTCTGCTGGTCTTTTACAAGTCAAGTCCTTGGAGAGGGATGCTCTCCACTGCAAGACTCAGCACACAGCCAGGCACAGCCCAGGTGGGGCAGGCTGGTGCACGCTGAGCCATTCCAACCATCCTGCACCAATCGCCACCTGCCCCAGCCACTGACAAGCGTGTCACACGATCCCCTGTGCAGCTGTGCTGCGTCAGCACCTCCTGAGCCGGGATTTATGGCTGCTGGGCAAGGGACTGAGACAAAAGCAGCATTATAGGCATTCTCCCATCCCTTCCCACCAGCAAAGGAGCTGATACACCAGGCTGGACACAGCTCCTGTGGAGGAAATCATGACGTGTGTGATGTTCAGCCCTTCCCACAGGAGAATCACACTTAAAAGGAAAATCCACCCCCATCCACCATTCCATTCTTGGGGCAGCACAGCCCAGTGGACAAAATGCTGTGCTGAAGGGACTGCACTCAGTTTGCTGCCTTGCCACTGGCTGCCTGCAGTACCTTTCTCATGCCTCAGTTTCCCCACAAGAACAAACCCCTTCATGCCTGTACAGTGTGCTCCTGTGGCAGGCAACAGCAGCAGCTGAACCCCCCCAGCCTGTGGAGCCCCCTCTTGATCCCCAGATAAAGCTGCTCCCAGGGAGCTGCCAGGAGGGGGGAGGTTAAAACCCCAGAAGGCCTACCAGCCTGTGCTACCCAACAGTGGAGTGCAGGAAAAACCCCTTGTGGGCTCTGCCCTGCATCTCCCACACGCCAGAACTAAAAAGAGCTGCAAAACACATTCTTGTTTCCTGAATCCCCAAAACAGTCAACAGGGCAGGTAGCTTAGCTAAAACCCATTTCACTCAGTGCCAGCCCTGGACCCCAAGCCCAGTGCACAATCTGTAGTTCTTAAGGACTTAGGGATCTCCCAGCTCAGCTCCTTTGCAGCCTAGTGTAACAGCCCAGCTCAGTGCCTCAGTCACCCACCACTGAGTGCAGGAAGAAATTATGCTCTTACCTTATTGTGCCAATGCCCTGGCCGTGCATCCCCTGTGGAGGAAAGGACAGGAAAGGATGCCCCTTGCTCAGCAACCAGCAGCATTTCAGAACAGCCCTTGAAATCCAGGTGAGCTTAGCAGCAGGAAGCTGAGAGTCCTTAATTAATAAGCTGGCACTTGTACAACAGGAGAGGGCTCCCTGGTAAAGCTGCCCCATGGCACAGTGCCCCCAGCACTGCCACTGTGGCATTGCTTCACATCTCACCTTTACAGCCCATTTCATATCCACAGCAGGCAGTGGGGGATCTCACACTGCACCAGCCCAGGGGCAGTTGAAAATCATCAGCAAGGACAGTTGGCTCAACTGTGAGGCACAAGACTGTCTCCCACCAGGAAGGCAAATGGCCACTCACAGGGACCCTGGCAAGGCAACCCCACCTGCAGCAGGAAGGTGCTCTCATGCCTGGCTGCCCTGTTTAGATTCCAGCAATAAAAACAACTCTCGCCCTTCACAACACAAGGTCTTGTTTAACTGCCTTGGGCAGTGGTTGAGATTGGTTCCAGTGATTGAAATCAACTGCTTTGAGCAGGCCTGGGCAGCCAGAAAGGACCAAAGGCACGGGGGAAGCGAGGAGACTTGCTGATCTGAAGGGCAGAAGACCAGGAGAGCATCCACTCACCACTCCAGATCCCCAGGCAGAAACCAGGCGGCTTCACTGAGGTGACTCACAGACCTACAGAGATATCTGGGTAAAGGCCACACCACACACATTGCTCCATCTTGCAGTTTTCCCCAAATTGTCCCAGGAGAACAAAGGAATTTTCTCCTTCCCCTGAAATTTTGAACCTTAAGTTCCAGGGGTAAGGAATGAGCCTGGGAATACACCTCCCTGTCTAGTAAGCACAGCTGCTACAGAAGCTGTCTCTGCTCAGCTGCTGCGTCCCCACAGCACAGCACCCTCTGTAAAAGCAAGGCTAGCCAGGGAAGCTACAGAACAGCAGCAATTAACTGCTCTTGTGTCCTCTGGCTACCTACATGCCCAAGTAGGTAGCTCGGTTTCTAAGGCAGAGAACATGATGCCAAGCTCTGCTCCTCCAGGGAGCAGCAAACACTCCCTTAGACATTCTTCCAGCCTACCAGGAATTCAGTGCCATAGGGAGCGCTGTGCTTTACAGACAGTTTAGGCACTTGGCACCATCAAAATCAGGTTTCACAACCTCCGAGGAATAGACAGGCCAGAGGTAGGACTGTGGCACACACTCAGTCCATGATCTCTGGTAAGTGGAGTCTCAGGGACAGCTGCGTGAGCCCTTCAGAGCTGCCAGTCCCCATTCCAGCCTACACCACTGGCTTCCCCTGGGAAGAAACACTACCTAGCTACCTTGGCAGCCTGCACTGTGTTTACCTAGCAATACTTAGCAGGTACTGAGACTTGCAGGATGGAGATGGTTCATCTTCCTCCTCTACAACTGCTGAGACCCTCAGCCCCCTCATACTTCAATTGCTGTAAGAACAAACGTGAGATGAGGAAAATTGGTTTCAGATTTTTATTTCTCTGTACTGTTTAAGCAGGAGTGACTGAAATAGAAACCATTAAGAGTCCCATCAGGGTGAACAGTTTGATAAAGACAGGGCAGGCAGTCACCCCTGCCCCATGCCAACCTGTATAAACATCAGCCGCCACTGTTTAGTAACTAGATGGTTTTCAAACAAGTCCATGAACGGTCATAGATTACATAGAACAACATGCCAGTTCACAACAGGAAACAACTTATGTATACTTCTTGATTTCATCATACAGGACTAAGACAAAAGCACCACCCATTCCTCGGAGTACATTTGACCATGCACCTTTGAAAAAGGCCTTGGAGCCCTCATCCCGGGCAATCTTCCGCCAGCAGTCAAGAGTGCCGGAGTACATTATGTCAGCTGCAGGAGACAGACAGCTTTAGGAACTGGATGCCCACGACCCCCAACATCCAAGTCAGAAACAGCCTCATGTATCTGCTAGCTTTACAATCTCAAGTGCATCCCACTTCTTGGCTGACTTTCTCCAATACTAACACATCAGAGGACAAGACTGCCCAGGAGAGATGGTGCTGCTGCATTGTCCCTGGGAGACACTGTAAAGACCAGCTCAAGCAGAAGGCAGCAAGTCCTTGCTTTGATATCAACACTTCCAAACCCAAAAGCTATTGCACAGTTGGCCAGGTTGTGCCTGCTATGGAGGCTGTCTTTTCTTGTCCCAGAGACACTGGCTTGAAACATCCTTGGGCGAGTGCTGCTATTCCTACCTACTGACATACACCTGACTTGTGCATGCCACCTTACAGGTGTGCTGCACAGGCCAACCCATTCGTGCCCCTTCCTGTCATCTGCTTCCACAGCCCCTCCTACACCCCTGCTTACAAGAGATGAGGATATCTACACAGGCTGATGAAAGCCAAGCCACTCTGCCTTCACTTCACCACCAGCTATTGATTCAGGGATGCCCAATAACTCTTACACAGTGACGTAGAAACTCACCTCCTTTACGGCCAGACTGCATCATCATGCGACGACGAACTGTATCAAAAGGGTAGGAGACCAAACCAGCGACAGCAGTGACTGTCTGAGCAATCATCCAGCTGACAACAATGTGGGTGTTCTTTGGGTCTGGAAGCATGCCTGCAGGAGAGATGCTCTGATGAGAACGGCAAGTAAGCCACCAGCACTGCTGAAATGCACTACAGGCCTGCCACAGCACAGCATCTCCCTCTTAGTGCCGTTCTGGTGAACCTACCCTTCGCGGTGTCGTAGATGCCAAAGTAGGCGGCTCTGTAGATGATGATGCCCTGGACAGAGACACTGAAGCCCTGGTACAGGCCTCTAAGGCCATCTGAGCGGAAGATTTTGACCAGGCAGTCACCGAGCCCACTGAACTCCCGGTCGGCCCCGGCTTTACCCACATCCGCTGCCAGGCGGGTTCGGGCAAAGTCAAGGGGGTAGACGAAGCAGAGGGAGGTCGCGCCGGCGGCACCCCCGGATGCCAGGTTACCGGCGAAGTACCGCCAGAATTGGGTTCGCTTGTCCACGCCGCCCAGGAATATCTGCTTGTACTTATCCTTGAAGGCGAAGTTGAGGGCTTGGGTGGGGAAGTACCGGATCACATTGGCCAGGTTGCCGCGCCAGAAGGAGAGGATGCCCTGCTCCCGCGGGATGCGCACCACGCAATCGATGATGCCCTTGTATTGCTTGTCGGCGGAGATCTGCTTGCTGGCGTGCTGCACCTGCAGAGGCCGAGATGCCGCTGTCAGCGCCGCTTCCCCGCGAGCCCCCGGCCCACCGCCGCCGCCCCCCCTCTCCTTGCGGCGACCTTGGGACAGCCCCGGCCGCCGGCGCTCACCTGCAGCAGCAGCTTGACCCTCTCGATGGGGGCGACGGCGGTCTTGGAGATGGCGGCCGCCACCCCGCCGGCAAGGAAATCCTTGGCGAAGGACACGGCCGCATCGGTCATGGCGGGAGCGGCGCGAGCTGGAGGCGAAGCCGGGCGAAGGAGGAGGGAGGCGGCGCTGAGGGGGGCGCCGCAATGGCCGTTAATATAGGGGCTGGGGCGCGAGTGTGGGCGGGGCCCGCGCCCAGGTCGCCCATTGGCTGCGGCAGGGGGCGTGGCCGCCGCAGGAGGACGGGGCCGCCGTTGGAACCGATGGGGGGCACATGGCCGGGATGACGGCATGGGGGAGCCCGGGATGGAGTTCCCCGGGACAGGACGTCCCGGGATGGAGCACACCGGGACGGGGCACCGCGGAATGGGAGATCCCGGGATAAAGCACCCCGGGACGGGGCATCACGGCATGGAGGATGCCACCAGCACCGCGGGCGGGACATACATGCGGCCCTGGCCAGGTCACACCGCCTATCCCTACCCCGGGCACACCACGCGGCACGACGGCGCCATCCCCATGCCATGGCGACAGCGGGCTCTGAGGCTGCCTCATCCACGGACACGTACAGGCCCCCATCTCCCTCAGCCGTATCCCAGACCCGCGCTCACAGACCCGTCGGGATGCTGTCATCCTGCACGCGCAGGGCTCCAGGAATGACCCAGTTCCAAGTCGTGTATGAGTCCTTCGGCAGTCACAGTGCTCAGCTGAGATGTTCAGACAAGCACATCCCAGCAGGTACTACCCGCTCCCCCATCACACAGCGGCATCCAAATGTCACTCGAGTAGAACTTCACCTATCCAAGAATTTAGTCTTGCTATTGATGGTTCTTCGTGGACATACACCATTTCACATGTTAGTGATGCACTAATGAAGGACTTTCTTTCAGTGACATCTTAAATACTTTTGTGCTGCCTTTTGGGGATTTATCATGAATATTGGTGATTACAAAGGACAGGCTTGGTTGATAAAATGTTAGTGCTTGATAGGTCGTAGGAGTGCACTGTAATACAAAGGTGGTAGTAGCACATCAGAAATAAGTTAGAGATAATTTTTGACTCACTTGACTCTTACAAGGTTTGAAGAGCGGATCAGACATTTGTATGTACCCATTCAAGCTTTAAAATCTATTTAGAAATACAGTGTTAGTAAAAAACATACAGGTATGCTTGGACAAGGCAAGAAATCCATTCCTCCCCATCATGCTTAGCATTCACACCTCTCTATCCATACACGTCCTGTAAGTTTCAGTATTATTACCTGCACTGGTCCCATGGGAAAACTGAGGCACAGAGAATCATGGTTACTAGGTAGGTTGATTAGAACCAAAAGCACTTACAACCTCAGTGTATGCATGAGCCACCAGATCTGCTCTCTACCATCTTAATTTTTGCTATCTATGCTTGCATTTCTTCGCTGAGAAAAAAGTCAGTATGAAGCACCACTGCAGCAGAACCCAGCAAGTCCATTAAGAGAGATACTGCAAGACTTCAGCCGTAAGATACATCAACGAGTTCTAGGTGCAAGGCAGGCCTTAGAGTTATACCAAATCTTTCTGCAAGTTTCTCTCCACAGTTAGAGACTGTTCCTGCATGGATTTGCCAATGCCTCATCCTGCTGTGACGTGTTCCAACCAAGCTGTTTCTGAGATTTACTTTTTTTCACCCATCAGGGGTTATAAACAGTGCAAAAACACAGATGAGGAGCTGTGTAAAGCAGCAAATGCTGTGCTGAGCCCAGGCTGCTGCAGCTCAGGCTGGAGCCAGTGTGCACACACCTTTTTGAGCTGCTATGAGTCCCATGCTGCCAGGGGCGCAGCCAGCTTCCCACATGGACAGGGGTTTGGGTTTTCTATCAGAAGGCACTGGGATGGGGCTATTCCATAGTTGAACTTCTACAAAGGAACTGGAGCAACACCAGGGCTCCTCAGGTATAACACAAGATGATCTTCTGTTGTCCAAAAACTCCCAAGAGGCCCATCTGTTGCAGTGGCACTGGCAGTAACCTGGTGCTCTTGCAGAGGTGCCTACCTACAGGACCTGTCTGCAGCCCCTGGAGCACATGGTTCAAGTGGATCAATCACAGGTGGTGTGCATGGTGCTCTTCTATGTGCAAGTTCAGAGCAGCATAGTAGGCTTAGGTCTGTGCATTGGAACTAAAAAGTGGTCTAATGAAAAAATAGAGCTTTAAAAGTAACTAAACAACATGACAGTTTGTAGCTCTGAAATACATAACACATTTAAGAACTGTGTTTTCCAGGAAATATTCCAATTCGAGAACTTAAAGAAAATTCTTTTTCAAAGTGTGAAGTAATTCACATACATGCAGTAATAACGCATGAGAAAGGAATATTTTTGAGTATGCTCTTAAGTTTGCAAGATTGTCATTCCAGTGTATTACGGTTCCTTTTGCACATTACAGTTCTGTCTTAGCAAAAGCACAGTTGCAGCAGCACACATTCATCTTTATGCTGGAGATTCAGACAAAATTATTATTCTCAAGTACATCTCAAAAATTTAGGAGTGTGTTTGGGAGTGTGACTGAACTAAGACTAATTCTGACTCTGTAGAATGCTACTTCCACACAGTAACACTAAAAAATCTGGAGATGTCAGTGGAAGTTCTTGCATGTTGCATGTATTTTATTCTGTTTTATTATTTTTGGCTGACTTGTATCTCAGATTGCTTTAAAAAAATCCATTTTCTTAATGTTTTCGAAGACAATTTATACTCTCATCTCTATTCTCTTGCCTTTCTGCAACTGGTTTAATCTCAAATGGCTATTCTGTATTAAAAAGCACCTAAAATAATGTCATTTCAAGTTCCAGTAGTATAGAGTTTTCAAACTAGTTGCATCTTTCTCCTTCAGTATGTGCTTGCCAGTCATATTCTTTATATCCATTCAGCAAATGCAATACAGATTTATTCTTTCCTGTCACATGTCTCACTACAAGAACCATGCAGTCCCCTGAAATGTTAGTACCTGTAGCTCAGCATATCTTTCTTGCAAAGTTCCTTAAGAAAGGTATTTGAATATCTGCAGTGGACACTCTGATGTCAGTTTTCAAGCGCTGATTTCCTTGGCTCAAAATTTTCCCGTCGCAGGAGCTTTAATTCTCTCAGTTCTTGTGGGTGTAAGCTCTGGTCAACTCCAGGTGTTAGCTTGTAATTTAAAGGAGATTCAATATAACCATTCCTGTAGAGACAAACCCGCTTGCAGAATTCAAAGGTGCTAAACATAACACCGAAGTATGGCACAATCTGATAAAAAAGCAATATAAGAAAAAGAAATTAGCCTCCCTAGTAGCATCCATAGCTCAGATGTTTAAAAGAAAGGGAACTTCTAGGACATCAGATCTGATCTGCTAATAGACCTTGTTCTCATTTATATAAAATCAGAGTCTCATCTCAAACTACGCTGGCAGCTGCAGTGTGCTAAAAGTAGAAGTTCATTGTTGTTACATAACTAATTATAGCAATATTGTGAGGAAGAAGGTCTATGCTAGCCTATAGATTACCAGAATTTCTCAAATACCCAAGCACATCCTAAGCAATCTCAGCAAATCCTGGCAGGAAATGTGGAATTTATTCTACATACACTGGAGTGACTCCACAATTTTCTTCTTTTGCCCCACACAGAACCAGCAGCTCCAGGGCCACTGGCCTTGTATGAGCCAAGGTAAGGCAGTCACAGGCAGGCCATCACAATCAATCCCACTGTCACTCAATTAGCACTCATTAGCTGACCTGTAGTACTCTATGTAGGTAATCCTCATCACAGCACTATAAAACGTATTTGCATAAATTAAATTACCTTCTGTTTAAACTACCATGCTTTATTTCATGCTTTCAACTCAGTAAGGGCTGCAGTAACTGATACACAAGCATTAAATAGCTGGCTGAAAGCACTGCCTTGGACTGCTGGGCAAGTGGCTTATACAAGCATACTTTTTTTTACAGCTCACTACAACATGTCAAATTACTGAAGCTCAGGTCAGAAGGAGAACTTGTTTAGCTATCCTAAGTGGATTGCTTGCAATCCCCCATCCATTCCACACCTTGTGTGTTAGGAGCACCACCTTCTTCAAAGATGTTGAAATGAACTTTCAAGCAGTGACATCTAGAAGCCAAGCTTGCATTTGGGGAAATACAACCAAAGTTCCAAGGCTGGTTTATAACCTGTTTTGTCACGGATTCTGTCATCTATAAGCTACTAAGAACAAAGGTATGTCATAAGCTTTCTATCCCCAGCTGTCCAAAACTGTCTTGATTCCTTCAGGATAGTATTTGACTGGGATGAAAGTAAAACCTCACCTTGAGCAGACTGGGTGTGAGTCCACTCCAAAGTCCAAGCACACCTTTGTTCTTCACAGTTTGCCGGAAGCAGTCAGCCATGCCAGTAAAATGGACATCCACTCCTCCATAGTGGGGAAGCCAAGGACTCTGGGCCTGTAAAGAGACACCCAGGAGGATTTAGAACAAGCAGAGAAAACCAAAGTAATTAATTATTTTCTCCATTCTGGTATATAAGGAACAGTCAACACCAGGTGTCAACAGACTGATCTGGATGCTTCCCAAAAGTATCTAATTTGCATTAAAATATAAATTTAAAAGGGAAAGAACACACTCTTTGATAGGTATGATATGGAACAGTAATTTCACACAGCACCTCCTTTTGTGCCATGTCACTACTAGCAATTAATCCCACCTTTTTGAGGACAGACCATCCAAACCAGAGCCGCATTTCCCATCAGCCGCATGCCAACTGCTCAGGTCCAGGTAGAGATATTTCACATTCCTGGCAGGGGAACACTAGGAGAGGGAAGGTTGGAGCCACACTGCCTTCCTGTGACTCTGATCAAAGCAGTTAACTTGTCTCTGGCTGCTGAGGCATTGCCTGCACTGCTGTGAGAAGCATGAACGGTACTACAGGCTGAGGAGCAGCAGCACAGCAGAAATGGAAGGATGGAGATTTCACCTCAGGCTGTTCAGGCCCACCAAGAGCTGCAGGTGAGCAGTTGGTACCCATGCTCCCATATCAATGTGTTCAGTTGATAGAGACTAGTTAAAGTTAGCTGGGGAGAATCCTGTTGGCTGGCAGCTGCAGTACAGTGTCTTTTCACATGGAAGAAGTGTACTTGGTCATTTTTAACAGCTAAATCCTTTCTTCATTAATCTCCTACTGCATTAGCACAGACAGGATAACCTGACCTTGAATAATCCCATCATCATCCATCTGTGCACATGCAGCCATGGATTTATTTTGCATCGACAAATCAGAGTTTCACTCAAACACATGGCAAGTGACACTATGGTGTCAGGGGCCCCAGGACACAGGTTGATGACTTGCAAACTGATCATCCTGAGGTAGAAGTTTGATAAAAATGGGGCTTGTACAGTTAATTGATTGATGAATATGGGTATCATGATCCCCACATTGATCTGAAACCCCATATAGTGTAGCAATTTTTCACTCCTTGTCCAGACTAACCTGTAGCTTCACAGAGCTGCTAAGCCTATGACAAGCCTGTATCAATTGACAAGTGGTGATGACATTTTTTAGGTGCCTTAGCTATAGCATTTCAAGTACTTGGCAACTGAGATGCTGGAAAGGCAAAGAGCTCAAAACTCACACTCTATGTATATAAGAAAAACTGCTAATCAAATAGCTATTGGCAAGTCTACTGTTAAAATTCAGAGGCTGAAAAAACCCCCTGGATAACCTGTCACACTAAGGGCATGTCTTTTTGGTCTAAAAAAACCACAGATCATAATTTTTTTCTTTTTTTTTTTCTGCCTGATTGAAATGCATGTGAAATACCTCTTATGGCAGGTAACAGGTAAAAACCTTCTGTACAAAGACTTTCACATCTGTACTGCAGAAGATGCTGAGTGCTCTGGCTAAGACTTCAGAAACCAGTTCCATAAGAATGGTGATATTAGTACCAGCAATACTTAGAAGAAAATTAAAATGATTAAAGTATCCCTAAAAATGCAGCAGTAGTCATAAAGCTGGATTAAAAACCCTGTTCTGCTTTCTGGACTGTCAGTCAGGTTCCACAAGTTTTTTTGGTAAATGAATTTATAATCAGCCAAGCAGTAAAGAAAGACAGGTTTCTGAAATGTTTCAGGAACACAGGAATACTATTAACATGTGATTCCCTTCCTTTTTCAGTCCCTTTGTGGTAGGCAGGGCATGGCCTGCCAGAATTTAACTGTATGAGTTTGACTTAATTCCCTTCATTACTGTACACACTGCAAAGGCACAGATCAAAGGTTTTGATTACAGTACTTTTGCCTGCAACACCAAAAGAAGTGACAAGGACAGGGCAGGTTTCAGTAACACAGTAAACACCTCCAGAAGGTAGTTAAAAAGGAACCTCTAGATCAAATCTCTAGATTTCCCATCTGCCCATAGATACTGACCTCTAAAGAGATGTACTGAAATTATTTATAGTACCGTTCCCCACAGATAGAGCTGTTTCTAATATTTCATTCTGTGAAGTATGTGTTGCCAGCCTTTCTGCTTTACAGGAGCTGTATGCTTCTAGGACCCCACACACAATATTTAAATAACAATTGCCCACAGCATCGCAGAATCATCTACTGCAAAAGGGAAACTAAAAACTGTATCAGTGTGTAGTTAAAACTTCAGTATTTTGGAACATAGCAAAATGAAGTTAAAACGTATTAATAAAAGAATAATACTGCAAATGTGTGTCATTTAGCACTGTTGTTGATGAAAAACAACAGCTGTGGGTTTTGGTGGTCCTGCATCTAAGCATGTCCACCACACTGCAACCCTCACAACCACTCTATGGCACCAGAGCCAGAAAACAGAAACAACAAAACAGATCAAACTGGTTTCTCTACCTTTTCTGCAGAAACCTACCATGACAGACAAATCAAACAGCTAATCTCATTCCAAAAAGGTCAGGTTTATGACAGAGAATTTCATGCACTTCAAAGCACCTGGGAATTCCTTGCTTTTGACACCCCTTGATGCTATGGGCTACTGCATGGAAACCTGTTTGTTAGGAACTCTTTTTTAAAGACTTCCTTTCTCACAGCTGCAGCTGTCTCAAATTGCAGGAGGCTGGGGATACAGCTCCCTGTGCTGATAACAGAGAGCCAAGGTGTTACTCGTAGTAGTAGAGCTAAGTTGCTTATCTTTTTACCTCTGATGGACAGTGGGTTCCCTAAATGATTAAAGCCCAACAAGTGCAGAATTGGCTCCACCTGCTCTCTCACAAACACAGTATTTTTATATTTAGAGCCCACCAAGTTGACTATGTCACTGCAACACATCCACAGAAATAGCACTGTTCTATTGCAAGACTCCAAACCCAAGAGAGACACATAGAAAAAAACACCTGACTACCTGCACTCATATTCTTTTAAAATAAACAAAATATTTAAATAATGGTGCAGTGTCATGACTTCAGGTTCATTGTTACAGTTAACTGTTACCTGAAGATTCTTCAGACACCATCTCTCCCATTGTCTGCATTATGAGGTAACTGCCAGAACAACATAATCCCATTTTGGGAACTGATCTCACAGTCCTTTTCAATGACCTCCCTCAGCCCCTCTCCTCTGCAGATAAAAACTTTTCACACGTGTTTTGGGACATTTTGATTTGCAATTATTTGTATTCACATGTATCAGAGACTATGAATTCACATATTTAATTAATATACTTCCCCCCTTTTCCCTGTTCATAAAGTTTGTTGGTAAAAATATTTACTATTTATTTTTTAAGTACAAAGTAGTCTTGGCACAGAGTATGGAAGATAACTAACAGTAAATAGCTGTCATCAGTGGTATGCTACCCTGATGGTAGATAGAGTAAAACTGCTTGTTATTTACATATTTTCAGCAGATTCAGGTGTCCTACACTTCTAATCACTTAAAAAAAAGTACAGGAAGACAATTTACACACAGCTCAAGAGTTCACACTCTTAATCTGGAAGCTAAAAAAAGAAGTCTTTGCAGTCTGTGTTAATAAGGGCACATGCAACAGGCAAGTGCAGCTGTAGTTCGAAGGAAACTGAAGGTCAAGGACTGCAGTTTTCATTCAAGTTAATACCACTCCAGTCAACAGAAATTTCACTCAAGTGAAGACTGGATGCTTGAAAAAGTGTTTCATTCCACTACAATGAAAAAAAAATTAAAATGTAAATATGTGTTAATATTTTGGGGGAAAAGGCATCCTCTTGGGCTTAATCAATTCTTCCTCCTAAAGGTCAGCCTTACTCAGCAGTCATTCCCTGTCAGTGGTTTGGTAATGATGACTTACCCTGGTTAAAGTCCACCCAAAGGTATTCAGGCACAGAGGAAGGTAAACCATGGCAAGCTATCAGGACACAGTCGGTTCAGAGCAGCACAGCACAGCTGACCTCCAGCGTCCTGCACTCCAGGAACAGCTTGTTCCTTCCTCAGTAACCTGAACCGGGGCCAAATCATTCCTTTCTGGGAAGAATGGCACCAAGTGAGCAAACAGCTTCCTGCTTGGCCAAAAGCTTAACTCTTTGCTTTAAATATATATCACCAGGCCTGTTGTACCCTGAGGCTTCACAGTTTGTTTCAGAATCCCTCCTTTGCTGCTGAGCCTAAGCTTCCTCTGCTTTAACACCTGCTGTGTGAAGAAGTCTTTAATACAGAATACAGAAGTCTTTTTCCTCAAGGCAGTGCAAACCTCTTGCATGGGCAGCTCTGGGTGGCTTCCAAATGCCTCATGATGGTTCAGCTCAAGCCATACAAATGGGTGCATCATTTTCATGCACATTAGCACTAATTTATTTAATGGCACAAACCCATAGGCAGACTGGCTTGGTCCCACACTTCACACAGTGAATGGCAATGCTAGTTCCTGCATCTCCTGCTGTCTATCTAGGAACTGAGGAGAAAACAATTTTTAACAGGATTGGGGCTTTTCAGAAGACATATTTTCATCTGCCTAAGTGGATAAGTTAAGTATTTACACCAAATCAAAATAAATCACCTATAAAAGAATCACAGAATCATAGAATTTACTAGGTCAGAAAAGACCTTTTGAGATCATCAAGTCCAGCCTATGACCTAACCTAACATCCCCTCATCAACTAAACCACGGCACTGAGTGCCATATCCAGTCTTTTTTTTAAACACGTTAAGGGACGGTGACTCCCCCACCTCCCTAGGCAGATGATTCCATTGCCCTACCACTCTTTCAATAAAGAATATTTTTCTGACATCTAACCCAAATTTCCCCTGGCACAGGGGAAGTTTAACTCAGTCTTAAGACGGTGTCCTTTCATTCTGTCAGTTGTTGCCTGCGAGAAGAGACTGACCCTTACCTGGTTACAACCACCTTTCAGGAAGTTGTAGAGAGTGATAAGGTCTCCCCTGAGATTAATTTTCTCCAGGCTGAACAACCCCAGCTCCTTCAGCTGTTCCTCACAGGGTTTGTGTTCCAAGCCCCTCACCAGCCTCGTTGCCTCCTCTGGATGTGCTCAAGCATCTCAACGTCCTCCCTAAACTGAAGGGACAGAACTGGACACAGCACTCAAAGTGTGACCTCACCAGTGCTGAGTACAGGGGAAGAATGGCCTCCCTGCTCCTGCTGGCCACACTATTCCTCATACAGGCCAGGAGCCATTGGCCTTCTTGGCCACCTGGGCACACTGCTGGCTCATGTTCAGTCGGCTGTTGACCAGTCCCCCCAGGTCCCTTTCTGTCTTGGCACTGTCCAGCCACTCTGTCCCCAGCCTGTAGCACTGCAGGGGGTTGTGTTGGCCATCAAGAGAGCATCAATCAAGTTTTAGCTCCTGTTTATGGAGTATTTTCCATAATTAGTCACCTCACATGTCGTAGGCACATCACTCTAAGCACAGATAAATGGATATGAGGCTGCCCTGTAAAACTGATACAAAAGTACGCATGTTGGGGGTAACAATAATAGCTGTACCTCCAGAGACATTATTGTCTCCTGGCTAGAAGTTATGTCTGTAATAGCTATGTGTGAACAGCAGCGAATCCAGCCTGTGTCAGGTCCTGTCTGCTGGGTGAGCTTATGGAGTTTAAAAAGGTGGGCTGAGTTAACCCATCTGATCTGTCCCAAAGCAGATTAAAGAGCTCTCACTCATACCACACTGATGACAGAGCTGAGGCGGCTGTAAGAGGCTGGAAGACATGATCAGCTGGCACTACTAAATCTCAGTTTGGGGGCATGGTTGGCCACATTAGTGTCTGAGAAGAGCATTTGAAGAGAATTGCATTCTGCCTTCTGTCAGACTTCCTTCATTTCAAACAGGTGCAATGTGTTTTCCTGCTTTTCTTCAGCAGGCCACTGTGTTGCAGTGCAAAGCTAATCTACCTCAAGGTGAGTATTACATAATTATCACACCACAGCTTCTTGGATAAACAGGTTTAGAATCAAAGTGGACCTCACAGTTAAAGCAGCCCAGTCCTGCTTCCAATTCTTGATCTACAATTTCTTCCTCTTACCCAGTTTTCCTACTTAACATTGTTCAGTGTTTCAATTTGACACAGTCAGTCCTTATGCTTTTCTCCTGTGGAAGCCTGGGGATCTAAGAGAAATGCTTCTGACATTCGTTCAGATTCATAAAAGCTGATCTAGGCTGTTACAGAAGGCAAAGCCTACATTCTGCTCCACAGCTTTTTTCAGGCATTGTCTCGACCATTTACCAGACCAAATATTTCCCTAAGCAGCAGAGCAGTATTCTGCAACAGCTTCAGAAAGTGGTATAAAATATCTTTGTAACAACATCAATGAAACAATTAAAATTGCAGGTATCTCAAAATATTCAGATAGATAAAAAAGAGAAGGAAAGAAGGAATTTTACCACAACCAGAATATATTACCTATTTGCTGATAATCAGAGGAGCCAGGCTGGTCTTAAATTCAAGTACCACCCAGGGCATGGGAACCTGGCTCATGCCTGAACCCCAGCAGCAAGAGGAAGGTGAGCATGAGATCATAGAGAGAAGTAAGAAAAGTAAGAACTCACACTGCAGCCTCCCCCTTAGAGACGAGACTCTAAATATTTCACCTATCTGTGCAGTTGTTTACACAACACTCGATGGAAGTTCATATCTCTGAGATCTCCACTCTTTTGTCAAGTTTACTTGAAGTTGAACAGCAGAATCAGAAGTTTTTGGGGGCAAGGACAAGGGCAGACAGCTAGCAACCATATAAGCCTCACTGAGGAAATCATATTAGAAGCAGTAATATTGCTCTTTATTTGCTTCCCCACTATGGAATTTGTGTGGTCAAATCGCTCAATTTCTGAAAACTTTTGTTTCATGCTGTTCACTACTAAAGGGTCTTCCTGCCCAAAGTCTCAGAGCACGTACATTTTTGAGATGTTTGTGTGAACCACATGATCCAAAAAGGACTTCTTAGTTTTAAGCCAAGTTGTGACTCCAATAACTTTCATATTCCAAGCTGACAAGAACACAGATCTCACCACCAGCAGTGACACTACAGCTTGTGAGCTTCCAGAGGCTGCATGCCAGCCCAGTGACTGTCCCAATGACAGAACTCTTTGCAAGTCACTCATGCTTAAGCAAAGCAGGAACACTGCTCATCATCTCAGCAGACAGAAGGAATATTTATCATTCTCTCTTACAAAACTCTTTATAACCCAGCCACTGGGTTCTTTCTAGACTGACTTTTACCATGCAAGGGGACTATTTAAAAATAAATAACAGTATTCCTTTTAAAAGAGAGGCTTTTACTTTAAACAGGGTACCTCACAAAGGAAATGACTGCTTAGTTTTCTTCATTTATTAATGCATAGCTTTTACAACAGATTTCACATTTGCAGAGCATCTTGTGTTCCAAAGAACAAAAAAATCCAACAAAAAGCCCCAAACACATTGCAGATTTATAGGCAGCCAGGCCAAACTGATTGAATTTGAAAAGAGGCCACTTCTTGGGTGATGCACGGCAACAATCTACCCTAACCAAAAGCAGTAAGCCGGTTTGTTTACAGGAGTGAAGCAAAGTCAAAGCCTGCATTTTGAAACAGAAACATCAGCACTGAACAATGCTTTCCCCACAGAGATGTCCTCACAGCTTGAGATGCAGTGTAGTCAACACCAAAAATGTGCTGAATCCTGAACTTTACTAACAGTACGATTTATTCTATATTATAAGGGTTTGATGGCAAAGCTATACCTGAGTAGCATTTACTGGTGAAGGAGAGTTTAATAAAGGTTTTAGTCAAAGATACTAAAACTTGGAGACAGGGCTGAGCTTCTGAAAACCATGCAAAGTTGGTTCATGCAAGCAGGTGAGAAGTAACTGTGGAGTATCTATGAAGCTTTAAGGACATCTTTGTGCATTTTGCTTAAAAAACTACCTAGGTCAGTGTGGGACAGAGGCTGAGAAGTGCCACTCAGGGGTGTCTGAGTCCACCTCTGCATGTCATGAGCACAGAGGGAAGTGCCAAAGTCGGCTGTTGGATTTGCATTGACCATTTGCGTGTTTGTATGTTTTCAGTTCCATACATAGCCTGGGATGGATGCCATTCTAATAATAATCTTCTGTACAGCCTGTAACAGCTTTAAATTCATCTTCCCTTACTGAAATGCCACAGCTGAGTCCAATAGGCACTTAAGAAGGTTATCATTGGCCAAAAAAAGATGTAGGAAAGTAGAAACATTACCAGTGCTTCCTTAGATCCAGAGTAATTCAAATGAAATTTTCCCTGCTAAAGGCAGAAAAAAAAACTGAAAAAGAAAAAAGTGCTCTTGTATGCAAGTCTGCAAGGTAAAAAGGGCAGTACTTGAATATGGCTTAGAAACTGGATTTAACAAAGAATATTATATTGTGAGGTAAGTGAGGAAAGCCAAGAATGTTAGAATGATATAAAGATCAGTAAGTTTTTGTTCAGAAACTGATACATCATAAAAATAAGTCAGGAAAACACTTAATATAGAACATAACCGTCTCTTTCATGAATCCCCTTCTACAGATGCAAACAAAAGCCATATTTCCATGCTGAAACATGCATACAGTACCTCTGAATTCTCTAACATGCCAATCAGGAGCAAAGTGAAAAAAGGAAGACAAAGGAATAAAATTAGGATAAGCACAACACAGAGGACTCAAATATTCATTAAGACTCACTCATATTAATTCACATTTCTTTTAAGAAAAACATTCAGGTATATATAGCAAACACAGCATTTTTTTTTTTAAGAGTAAACTCGATAAAGCTAATTCTAAGAGCAAAGCCATGGTTACAGTGCAAATCTGACATCATAAAGCATCACTAAAACACAATTCTTCCTCAAGAACTGTTCACTGACAATCAGCTCCTACTCCCACAACTGCCAGTGACAGAAGCAGCCAACGTCAGAAGTGTAGGATTCAGATATGTAGAATGAGAAAGGATGAAGCAAGATTATTACAATGGGGATCAAAAATAGCACCTTACCCTTCTCCCATAGCAGAATTAATTTCCAAGTCTATGTAAACAATTCAAGCATTGTTCAGATGAGGAGATGAATGGAGCTAACTCTTCTAACACTGCCTAGCATATCAGGTAAAGATCTGAACTGGGTGTCCTGGTCTCATGTTTGTCCTCCACCCCAGAATCAATGGAGCCTTCTGTCCTAGTTTCTCAGTTTTTGAAGCTCCTGAGATTGTCTTACAACTCCATGGCTCTCCATCACCAGCAGCTTCACTGGAAAAATCTTCTTTAGCAACATACTCCCTCCATCTGTCAGACTGGTGGGACAAAAGGAAGGGAAAAGGAATCTGATACTGACTTCCACAGTGTGCTGGGTTCCTCTTCATACACCATAAACCCAGCATTCACTGCTTCAAAAAACCCAGCACATCTCCATGTGCACTGCAGAGCACACAAAAGGCCCAGAGGTAGCTGAAGGCTTTGGTAGCCCTCTCTTTCTATCAGCCAGAAAGCTGAATCACTAAATAGAGGCTGCTCAGAATAAGATGTCTGAGACAAACTGTGATCAGAAGAATCTGTTCCCCCATTTTCTACAGAACTCTGAAATGTCTTGAAGTTCTTTTCCTTTTCTTTATTCTCTCTCTTTCTAGGTCCATCCCTTTGCATGATACTTTTCCTGGTGCTGTACTAGGCATTTCTCTCTTCTGACCAGCACCCTACAAACTGCACAGACCAGCAAGCACAAAGCAGAGCTGATCTCTGCAAAGCTGGGCCATACCCTGCTGCTTACTGGAAAATCCAAACTTCTTGGATAACCTTGCAGGAGTCCCAGTGCGCTCTTGGTATCAATGCGGGTTGCAACTTTCAACAGGTCTTGGACAACTCTACATGAATTAAGTAATTTCCAGTATGCAACAAATTACAGGATTTCACACTAGGCAGCTCATTCTTTTGAACCACATTTGCCTTCTCCCATGCCTTCAGAATAAATCACTGAACAGGAGGTGTTTCTCTAAGCTCAGAAAATCACTATTCAGTGTTGCAATGCACTTATGAGAAAGACACCCTCTTTGTTGATGAGCCTTTTGTTTTCATGCAAAGTATTTTTAGCCTCTTCACGTCCTACATATTTAGGCAATAAATCCAGTTCCTATATTGCTGGAAGTGCCGATCAGATTAAGCCTCCCTTCGGTGAAAGAGCACGGCCAAGTGGTAGGAAAATGAAACGCGGGCCTGTCCCACTTCTTCACATGCCTGTCACGACACAGCCTGACACAAAACATCGCACCGGTTACAGCCAAAACCTACTTTTGAACTGATTACAAAAGCTGAATGTTCAACTAACTGTTGCGTCGACAGAAAATATTGAAAAGGAAACAGCAGAGTAAATGCCTTTATCTTCTTTTATTGCTCAGGGCAACAGTATTGCTGTGAGCCTAGGGATATAAAGTAAAAGAAGGCTTGTAAGGAGTATTTGCTTTTCTTAGACCCACTGGTACAGCTGGATAATATGATCAAGTTTTTGTGCTCAGAATCTCTTTATTGTCTGAAATATTTTGTAAGATACCTGACGAAAGCGCTCAGTTTAAACCTTGACTTCTGGACACATCAGCTACATGAGCTGGTCTGATAAAAGCCCTTACTCCTCCTGCTGAGGTTCTCTGCTACAAGATGGAGAGAGAGCAGTGAAGGCTCCTGTGACATAGCATCTGAGCCCTGAAAAGGGGAACTCGGGGAGCAGGAGAGGGAAATTCAGTTTCACTTACCTTTTGCTACCTTGTGACTTGCTAACCAGGCTACCACTCGATGAAGGAGGTAAGGACCTATATAAGGCTGCCACAATAAGTAACTGTTTTTCTAATAAGATCACAAAAGCTTCCCATAAATCTGCATTCCCAGGAACTAGGCAGAAAACCCAAACTCATATGCCCCTGCCAGAGAATGACCATATGATGAAAGCTATTCACTGTCTTTCTACTGATGAAGTTCTAACGAAAAGTCAACATCAGCAAGTGAATTATGTCAGTGAGATGGAAGCTGTGGGATAGTGGCTGTTTTGTGGGGTTTGGGTCTTTTTTAGATCATTATTGTTAAAGTTCTGGAGAAGAGATCAGGAAGATATAGTAATTCCCATTTTGCTCATGCTCCAGGAAAACAGCAGCACCTGAAGCTGGTAAGTAACTTGTTAACCAGAGGAGTCAGAAATAAGAACAAGGACAGTTGTGATCCTTCAGACTTAATACTGAGCAAGTTTGTTTTGTGGTGACGCATAAACAGCAGACACACAGACTCTGAAAATCACATGGATCTCATTCATCCTGCCTACCACCAAGGAGACTGAATTTCTTCAGCTGGCAAACTTTCAGCCTGTATTTCACCGAAGGTTTGCCAATTCTAAATTTTGAGAATTTGATGGAACTGCTATGAAAAATGAAAGAAATAAAGCTACAGAGATGGAGTCTGAGAGCATACACATGTCCCATGATAATACTTGAACTCACATTAAAGATACAACAACCCATTCATAGCAATGATTTCCAGACTTTAAAACCAAAACAACAAACAAACAAAAACCCACAAAGGAGCAAAAAACCCAACAAAACCAAAGTCTCTGTAGCCTACTGGTGAGGGAAATAAAGTGGCACTCATGACCACCTGGCTAGTCTTGTCCCAAACTCTTGCACCAAGCACCTACAACAAAGTACTGGTAACATGAATGTTCTGTACCTGCATCTTCCTCTTGACAGTCTCAAAGGGGAAAGAAAGTGTCTGTGCCACAGCAGCTGCTACACAGCCATTTATGAAGTTCTGAAGAGGAGTGAAATGAACTATGGGTTCTTGCCAGATTTTGTCCAGACTGATGTAAACAAAGAATGAGCCTGCAGAGAATGGGACAGCACCTAGAAAACAAACCAGACAGGATTATATCAACACACTGTACACTAAGAGAAGAGAGCTGCCCACCACATAACTAGAAAGATGGGAGGAGCCACTGCAAATTTACACCTCACATTCCACAAACCCAATCCAGATTTCGAAGAACTTTAGTCTTTAGTCCCTGGTTTACCACCAAATACCCATATTGTACCATCTAGATCTGCTGATAGGGGCATACCTTCACTTATTAGAATGTGCACATTTTCAGAATTATTAAGTGCTATAGTCTACTGACAGGTCAGGTGTTTCTCCAAGTTCTCCCTTGTGACATGCTCTTTCCCAGTCCAACCCAACCCTAGCACCTGCACAGGTAAACAGAGCTATGTCATCAGTCAGGCTGATGAGAGATACTTCTGGTCTCTTTTGCTTGCTTCATGCTCTCATCAGTTTTATACATTATTATGTGGGATTATACATTTATTATTATTGTTGTTAAGCATTTTATTTAATGTCGTATTGTGAAAAAGTGGACTCAGTTAAATGGCATTTTTAAAGGATATGGAGAGTAAATAAATAATTAAAAATTAATTTCAAGTAAAGAGAGAATATAATTAATCTTCACTTTTCATACCTACTATACACTACAGCTCACACTGGTTTCACTGAACAGCTCAGAAGACACTCTCACACTCGACAGGAACTACAAACATTCTGCGTGTGTGTATACAAATATGTTTTAAGAGTTTAATGGTGAAAATTGTGCACCCAAGCACAATTAGATCATCTACAAAAGAAGGAAAAGAGTATTTTGCTGAACACTTAACCATATATAAAATGTTACACACTTGGTCCTAATTTGAAGTAATAAAGTTGCAGCAAAGGTTATCAGTATTGCAGTGCCTTGCAAATCTCCGCATCTGCTACAAGAAAACATGCCTATTTGCTTTTGAAATCAAGTGAACAAATGATCACACTACACAGCTGCAACAAAAACCAGGCAGTGAGGTGATTTCACCTCAGTATTGCTTTACCTAATATTGCCGGTGAAACACCACGGTAGAGTGCACGGAGTCCTTCTTGATGATAAATCTTGTAAAAAGCATGAAGAATTCCTTCATAAGATGGTTCCAGCCGGTTCTGCACGATGAGCCGTGTTTTAATCACATCAGTGGGGTATGTCACGATGGTGGCAACCATACCAGCCAGGCTTCCTGCCATGATGGCTCTCCAGTGGGAGATATGGCCCAGCTCATCCATGAAAAGGGTAACAAGTCTAAAGCAAACACATAAAAGAAACACTATTAATGACACTATGAAGAAAACACATGAAAAATTAAGGCAGATTATTCTTGATGCAAATGTTCTTCTGTCCACAAGACACTTCAGCAGCAGGAATTGAAATTTTAATATGTGATTCATCCAAGATCTTATTATATGTAACACCACACAAACATCCATCTACAGGATAAAAATCTTTCTTTTACATTTCCATATACAGGATGAAAATTACCATGATTTAAAACACGTCTGCAAGAAATTATCTGATCATCAGTTAAAGACAGTGGTCCAACCTGCCAGTTAAGGTTATCATGTAAGAGGAAGTACATAGATAATGACATCACAGGCCTTCTGAGAGCAACTGAACCTTCTTTATTACTTATGCTGGGACAGGAAGGTTTGCAGGGACATACCTCTAGAGAAGACTTATGTCCAGGCACTATTACACTCAGGAGTTTAAGTCTTGATTTGAAAATTTGAAATTGAAGTACAGTTTTAAAAGCTGCATACAAATCATACATTTATGGTGAACTGAAGGACTTTTCTTTGACAGAAAACTCCTGCATCAGGGAGTAATGTCCTAGAGGCAGCAAGAAGCAAGTAAAAACACTTGAGAGTTTTAGCTGGAGGTAAAAAAATGTATTATTCTATTTTGGTAGCATTACCTAAAACATCTAAACAGCACATCTACATTTAACCCGCATGGTGTAACCATGTGCAGAACAAAATAATTCGCAAATATATACAAGTCACTGCTCGCTCAGTTGATGTTTTTTCACATAAATGTGCATGTTCTACTGCATGACAAATCCCTGCATCTACTTGTCTCGAGCCTGGGAGTGCCCAGGGCAGAAAGCCCAGCCAAGCAGAAGCAAAAGGGCATAAACCTTTTTTCGTGTGTGTTTTATGCAGTTCCTAAACCCACACAGCCTAATTTTCCCGTGTGTGCACAAATGCATGGGGAAGGTGGTGGGGTGTCTCTAGGCACTACCTAATAACATTTAAAACTACCATGGGAAGAAAAGAGTCCATGTAGAGTAATTGCTGAGGAAGCATAGAGCCACCGTCCCAGGGGGGCTGACTGTGCTCAGTCCGGCTCCTGGGACTGTTCACCTAAGCTGCCCTATAACATTTCCCTTTTGTGTTTCTTGCCTTTATGCACACCATTCTCTCAGTAGAAAAGACTTTCAAAAACCCCCTAATACTGTATCAAGGATTAAGCATAGGCACTTTGTATTTAATTTCCTGATAGTCTACTTCCATGCGTAATTCAGAACTCCCTGTGCAAACTAGACACAAACTTTAGCCTTGCAAAATGAATACACTGTTTCAAGCTGGACAAACAATGAAGTTATTTTGCTCAAAATGAACTGCTTTATGTTGGCGCAACACACTGTCTTTTCTGTAAACTTTAAATTACATTTAAATTACTGTTTGTGCCTTCCCATTCTCATTATCTTGCTCTTTGTTTGACCGCTGCGTCTATTATGGCACAAAAAAGCAGACCAGTTTTATGGTGACTTCATTTGTGGTCTCCTGAAGGACGCAGGCAGTGATGGGCAGGTGACCTACTGGGGCAGATGAGTGACAAACCCAGCAGGTTGGCAGCGCCAAGGGGGCTGTGCTGCTGCCCAGAACAGAACAACTCATCGCCCAGCTGGGTGGAACTGTCATGTGCTACCAGAAACAGCTGACTGCAATAAAAAAAAAAAAAAAAAGAACCCTAACCCCCAGAGTTGCAAAACATTCTGGTGTGTGCAGTCAGGTACTCCTCGTAAAGGCTGAGAGATACTGGCAGCAGAATGGAATCCTAGGAAACAGCGCAGCTGGCAGAGCTCCATCAGCCCTACTCCATGTTCATCTTGCTGCAGTCCTTCCAGCACTTGCCTTAGTTCAATATCTGTGTATTATCAAAAACAAGATCTTAAAACGAATAATATCACATATCAAAGTCAAAACCGATCAAATTTGCTTAACAACTCCTGCATGATAGGCTAAAATATTTGACTTATGATTTTGTTCTTTACTTTGACACAGACAACATAAATACCTGAGAGTGTATAAATTAATTAAACAAACTGGTTGCAAAGAAAAGATGTGACAGCCACAGCTGCAGATTGCACTGTAACTTCATTTCTAAATGAACCTGAGCAAAAGAATTTGAACAGACTATTGACCCTCCATCATGTGAAGAATACCTATGATTTTATAAGCAATTGCTGGCATATCAGCAAGCCCTAACAATCTCTACGCGCTGAATAATTTAGGTAAACAAAATTCTAAGCAAGGATCCGCGTCTTTGGGGAGAAGGGGCGCACACCCAGCTGACCACCCGGCAGAGACAGAGACATGAGACTAAACTCGGCACTCTCCATCCGCTCCCCTCCGCTATTCCGAAGGCCGGCGGGGAGCGCAGGTCCCCGGAGCCCCCGGAGCCCCGCGCGGGCCGGCCGCTTACCGGCGGGAGGCGGCGAGCTGCAGGGCGCTGTAAGGGCAGAGGCGCAGGCAGGCCGTGAGGTTCCCCTTCCAGAGGGCCCGCATGCCCTCGGTGCGGCACAGGCTGCGCCCGGCGCCGCGCAGCCCCCGCCGGCAGTGCCAGGTGCCCACCTGCGCCA
>VWZS01006390.1:81907-108701 GCA_013397075.1 Rhabdornis inornatus
CGGCCCGGCCCGGCCCGGCGGGGCGCGGCCACAGTGAGGGCGGCGCCGCCCGCCTCGGCCGCCGGGGGGCGCTGTGGCGCGGGGCTGCGCACGCCCCGAGGGCTCGCTGGGGAGGCGGAAGGAAAACCCGGAGCGGATCTCTGGAGCGGAGCGTCCCTGCCCGCGGGTGAACCCGGAGTGTGCCCCTACTCCTGTTTGCACCTGACTTCACGGATTCTTGCATTACTGCCATTTATGCAGCCGGAAAAAAAAACCCTCGCAACAGTGACACAGCTAATTAAACGTATTTCCACAGGGAGCGAATGCACACCTTTCTCTTTACAATTAAACATATTGCCACAGAGAGCGAATGCAGCCACGGCACGGCCACACAAAAATGCCGCGTTCTGCTCCTGAACACTCTGTGTTGAGTGAACTGAGTAACTGAGTGCACACCATTAATAAGATTTACGAGGTCAGTTAGTTCAGGATTTCTTAATGTGCTGCCAGAGAAAAGAAAAAGAGGCACAGGGAGGGGAGAGATTAAAGTGGAAAGGAGATACTAGTTGAGACCAGAATCTGTGGAATGAGGAGATAACAGCCAGTACGGAGGTAGCAGCAGAGATTTGTCCAAAACAGGATGTTCTGTTTCTTGTAATAAAAAACCCCAAACAAAAAAACAACCCCCTCCCTCCCAAAAAAAACAAAACCGAAAAATACAACTAACCAAAAAACTCCACTCAAACTGAAAGCTATATTCAATATCTTCTTACAGTGCATCCAACAGAACAATGTCACATGACTCTTAGTCTGCCTTTGGCAAGAATGCTTTGCTTCTGATCCAATGAACTATTCCCAGATCAACCAAAGAGCTAAAAGATGTCTCTCTAGAATTGCATCTCTCTCTAGGAACTCAGCTATTTATGGTGTTGTATTTTCTTGGTGAGAAGAAAGCATTTAACCATCAAGGAGGAGAAAAACAATAATAAATGGGTATAACTTGCTATACATTCATGGTGCTTGGAAACAGAAGATTTCAAACCTTACTCCAAGACTCCAAAGAAAAGGGTGATATTTCTTCCAGGGTTTTTCTTTTGTTGCTCATCTGCACAAGACAAACCTCAACTTAAGATTCTTATTAAGCACAGATATTTTCCATACAGTCTTCTCATTTCCATTACTCATTTTGGGGCAAGTTTTTACACACTTGTTCTGGCTGATAAAATGAATCACCAGATGATCTCAGCCTCCCGAAGCAATCCTTGGAGAAGAAGGTGGTTGGTGAGAGTCTCTTGTTATTTTTTCTCATTTCTTAAGGGACCTGCCAAAATAAAACCAGTCATATATTAAAAATTGGAAATGTTCAAGGTCAGGTTGGATATAGCTTTGAGCAACCTGATCTAGTGAAAAGTGTCTGTGCCTATGGCAGCTTCCTTCCTTCCTTCCTTCCTTCCTTCCTTCCTTCCTTCCTTCCTTCCTTCCTTCCTTCAAGCAAAATCACCCACTTACATACAAAGTATTTCTGAAGTAACCTTCTTGTAGATTAAACCTATCACCATACAGAATGATTAGAAAGTCTGGACAGTAAAGCTAGACACATTGAAAAACAAAAACAACACCAGGTACTTTCTAATATTACCTTAAAGATATGCAAGCTTAACAAGTTTTCTGTACAGCCAGCTAGGGGATGGCAGCATTCAAACCGTTGTTCACTTGTGCCCCGCTAGAAAGCAGTTGTAGGCAAGCTGCCTCTCACTCAATAACTGATCACGTTAGTATATAAGGAAAGAATATTTCAGCACTGCACAACTTAGTTTCCTGAGTCAAACCTGCAGTGACAGCAAACAGCAATAAGCAAGGTTGTATCACTGTTATTTATGAAACAAAACGATGTGAGTTTTCTTACTGTCCCTTGGAACAGGTTTCAGTTTTCTATTTCAAAATTAAATACAACTCTGAGGTTTGGGTTTTCCTACAGACTGTACAACCTAGCAGTAGCAGACCTATACCTATATTCTCAGTCAGAAAAGTTGTCTTAGCTTTTAAATGACTTAAGCAGTATGCAACATCCAGATGTAATTCCTGGAATGACATTACCAAGCCACAAGCAGAAACATAGCCAAGAGTATTCCTTTTACGTATTTAAGCTTCATGTTCAGAGTTTCTTCCAACCATCTTCATCCCCAGCCTAATCCTGAAGCTTCCAGAAAAGTTGATCTAAGTGCCCTGGTTGCCAGGCTTTAAAGCAAACTCATTTGGTTGTGATGTCACTCTGTGCATTCCTTGACTCCTTTCCCAGAGGAACCCTCGATACTGCTCCAGCTCTGTGCTCGATCCCAGCAGGCAGGATATTCCACAAAGGCAAAAGACTACAGCTTACAGTGGCTTGTTCCCTGAAATACAGAATATAAAATAGATCGTATTGACACATAATTTGCTTAATTATACAGGCAAGGAACTGGTTTTCTGCATCCAGGGGACACACTCTCAGATCTTGAAAGAAATAGCTTTGTATGGCTACATTAAACCTTTTATTCAAGAGCTAAAACATTAAAGTTTTTCAATTTGTTGCTGGTTTGGAAAAGCAGAAGGTGGATATAATGACCCTGCTACTGCAAACTGATCTCAAATGCCAGTTTGCCTGTTTGGGTTTGGAAAAATTACGTAGAAGGAAAAAAATCACATAACTTAGAGAGAGAGTATATTGGAAATTTGTATAATCAAATCATTTTATCTTTTAAGATTAACAAATCCTCCAACAAACGTCAGCATGTAATAACTCCCAGGAAACCTTCCTAACACGAGAAGCAACAACTGTGGAGAAGGCAACCAGACCAGAAAAACTTTTGTAGGTAAACACAGTACCTTTGTCTAACCAGCCTGTATAGTGAGAAAACACAGACATGCTTTTAGGCACACAAATTGTAACAGAAATGCACTCCCACAGTAAATATATGTGTAACGATCAGTGTCAGGTTGTAATTACATACATAGCAATTAGACTATTGCAGAGTTGAAATGGTTGGTACACCCCCTCTGCCTGCAGCCCCCTCTGTATCCCACGATCATCACCCATCCTAGTCACAACTGTATTGATCCAGAAGAGGAAGTGAAGTGTCTGTTTTTAACTAGGGGTGTATATATATGTATATATATGTACATAAGGTTGTACAATTGCATTTAGAATACCGCAAGAGACAAAAAACCAAACTGAAATCTGAAATTTGAAAAAATGGCTACCCTGCTACCCTATCTTGAATGCCCTCGGGGATGCTAAATTCAGAACAACCAAAGAAGTGGGGACGGAACAATCAGCAGCACATGGGCGAGCGCTGCACCATTGGGAGCCGACAGCAGTACCACACAGACAGCGCTTTCCCACCGGGAAAACACCTACAGGCCAGTACTAAACCAGGGAAAGGCTGACACAAACCCCCACACACTTATCACTCGTGAGCAGTGGTGGATGAATTACCTTTGCGACAGGACAAAGGAAAACACAGTATTGCATCACAACCAAGCCTTTGCTCTGCCTGAGCGAGGCAGCTGCCGAGGAGTAACTTTTTCTCTTTGGCTTATTTTTAACACAACGCGCATACACACGATGCCCATAGGCCGAAGATGCCGGCAGCAGGCGGCTGCAGCCGAGGCCGGCCGTGCAGGTCACGGGCGAAGAGCCAGGCAGAAAGAGCAGCCACTAGCACCTCCGGGGACTCGCCCCGTGCATCGTTCTTCAAGAACGCCGGTGCAATCCCCACAGAGCGGGCTGCCCGCAGGCCTCTCGGCACGGGCGGGTCGAGCCTCCCTCTGCTCCGGCCCCGGGCGGGCAGCGGGCTGGGCCGGAGGAGCCCAGCCCGTGCGGAGGGCGCGGCGGGCCTGGGCCCGGGGGTTGCCGGCGAGGGGCTTGCCCGGCCCTGCTGCTGCGGCGTTCGGGCAGCCCGAGCTGGGTGCGCACCTGCCCGGAGCACCCAGCTGGGACGGGGGACTGGGACCCCTGGGTCGCGGTTCCCGCTGAAGCCGCCGAGGGCTGGGCCCTGCCCGCCGGGCTGTCTTCGGCCGGCGCTGCCGGCACCTGGCTTGTGGTGCTGCCGGAGCTCGGGGAACCGCGGCCTTCAGTGGCTCCGTCCATTGGACTGGGGCTGGCGGTTTGTTTTCTCCTCACCTCAGACACTGTGGAGCATAGCGGTGCTGGGAGTGTTCGCTTCAAAACGCTCCTTTATTGCAATATTCGTGGAGCAGCGGCACTTCTGATCATCGCTCCTTTTCAGTTAATTTTATGTAGAGCAGGGTGGATAAAATAATTTGTTAAAAATGAGTTCAAAGCTCTTCTTGAAACTTCTCCAAGTGACTTTCTGGTGAGTGCTTGTTATAGAATCACTAGAGTTGGAAAAGCCTTCTAAGATCACAGAGTCTAACCAGTAACATTTATCGTGTTTACCGCTAAATGATGTCTCCAAGTGCCATATCCACAAACAATTTGAAGGCTTCCAGGGATTTTGTTTCCAGCCTCTTCCAATACCTGATCACCATTTCAGTGAAGTTTTTCCTAATATCCAATCTAAACCTCCTCTGATGTAATTTGAAGCCATTTCCTCTCACACTTCTTGAGAGAGGTGACTGACCCCCACCTGGATCCAGCCTCCTTTCAGATGATTGTGGAGAGCCATAAGGTCCCTCCAGGCTAAACAACCCCAGCTTTTTTCCCTTGCATAATAAACTCTGCTGCTGTGGATCAATACATACAGTTGCCACATTGCATTAGCTTGTAGTGCTCCTGCCTACCCACCTCTGCAGAATTGAAATATTTCCTCTGCCTCGAGCTTGCCTTCACCTCTGCTGGTGGGANCAGCGGGGTGAGCAGGCTGCCGCGCCTCGGAAGAGGCGAGGCGGCCGGAGCGGAGGAGCCGCGCCCCGGGGGCGGATCCATGGGCGCTGCCGCGCTCCGCCCCGGGGTGGCGGCCGAAGGGCCGGCGGTACCGCGGCGGCCGGAGGGTAAGAGCGGCCGGCCCTGGGGAGCGGGCGCGGGGCGCTGCCGGCGGAGGGCGCTCCGGGCCNGGGAACCGCGGCCTTCAGTGGCTCCGTCCATTGGACTGGGGCTGGCGGTTTGTTTTCTCCTCACCTCAGACACTGTGGAGCATAGCGGTGCTGGGAGTGTTCGCTTCAAAACGCTCCTTTATTGCAATATTCGTGGAGCAGCGGCACTTCTGATCATCGCTCCTTTTCAGTTAATTTTATGTAGAGCAGGGTGGATAAAATAATTTGTTAAAAATGAGTTCAAAGCTCTTCTTGAAACTTCTCCAAGTGACTTTCTGGTGAGTGCTTGTTATAGAATCACTAGAGTTGGAAAAGCCTTCTAAGATCACAGAGTCTAACCAGTAACATTTATCGTGTTTACCGCTAAATGATGTCTCCAAGTGCCATATCCACAAACAATTTGAAGGCTTCCAGGGATTTTGTTTCCAGCCTCTTCCAATACCTGATCACCATTTCAGTGAAGTTTTTCCTAATATCCAATCTAAACCTCCTCTGATGTAATTTGAAGCCATTTCCTCTCACACTTCTTGAGAGAGGTGACTGACCCCCACCTGGATCCAGCCTCCTTTCAGATGATTGTGGAGAGCCATAAGGTCCCTCCAGGCTAAACAACCCCAGCTTTTTTCCCTTGCATAATAAACTCTGCTGCTGTGGATCAATACATACAGTTGCCACATTGCATTAGCTTGTAGTGCTCCTGCCTACCCACCTCTGCAGAATTGAAATATTTCCTCTGCCTCGAGCTTGCCTTCACCTCTGCTGGTGGGACTGCTCAGGGGCTACACTGTCCTTGAGAGCAGGGAAACCAAATGTCTAAAAAGTAACCTAGCGAAACATGATTTGTTTTTTCTCTTCAAGATAACCCTCTTTCCTGACCTGGTTGATGGTATGGTCTCTGAAACTGTTGTGATGGCCCAGGGCCTGGCATGAGTGACCAGCTGGGAAACTGGGGATGGTAAGAGCTGTTTGAGCTAGCAGTACAGTGAGCAAATGTGAGGGATGCCTTTGGAACAAATATTCCTACTACTTGCATGTTGCTCATATAGACTATGTGAGTGTTTTAGCTTAGATATTGGCAGGCTGTTAATTTTTCCCTGAAGTGTAAGTTTGTTTTAAAGTATGAATTTAGGTGACACAATTTAGGTAGTTGTAAGATAAGGACAGTTCAGCCTGCTGTTATTGTAGTAAATCCTAGTGCAAGGGCAGATGTGTTCCAAATGTTTTTACCATGGCAGAGTGGTCAAAAGGAAATAATAATTTGATAAAGGGATTGAACATCAAATTCCTTGTGATTTCTCAGTTGCAACAGTTAAGGTAGCGGCTTATTGATATGTCAGGGTTGATTCCAAAAGGTCATGCTGCTGAGCAGCAATTCAATGGATCAGCCATTAATAATTCTGTGCTTTGTACACAGTTATGTAGTGAGAAATAAATGTCTTTTGCTTTAAGAGCTTCTGGCTATGAGCACAAGTGGGGAAGAGCAACGGTAGTGGTGTGCACTAGCAAACCACTATAGCTTACTCAGCTCTATGTAGAGAGTTTAGGGCTTTTAGGTGATTTATGACAGTAGTAGGAAGATGGTTGCAGCTGTGATGGTGTAAGGATAGAAGTGAAAGAAGATTTGCAAGGGCAGGATAATATATCAGTTGGTTTAATAGAAGATGTACTTGCAAAACACAACAAGATTTTGTGTACACCAGGTGGTCTGCAGGCTTGACATTCATGACTCTACAGGTTGTAACAACCGTGTCCTGCGTGTTTTAGCCTGCTGCACCACAAATCTCAGTGGGGTGGCAGAAGTTTAGTTGGCACTTACTTGGTGGAAAGCTTTAGGAAGTTCTTTATCTTAATGCATGGTGGGCAGAAAGGACTCTAAAGATTACTCACTGCTTCAGTTTTGTAGAAAGTACTTTGTGTACTTGCTTTGCTTATATGAGACACTGAAGGTGTATCTGTGTACATACACAGCTGTGTGAAGAGATTAATCCTAAGAGACTCAGCCTTGCCTGACTAAGTTGCAGTTAATTCTGAGTGCATTTGGCAGCGGCTCCCTAAGAGGAGCGATTCAGTGCTGCAGTCTGTGCTGTAGCTGCTGCTTCCAGAGATTCCTGGTTACTTTATGTTAATGTTAATTGCACTAGCTTTTTCTCCAGTACCTATATGGGTGTTTTTCTTCATCATTCTCAATAAAATGTAGTCACCCTCTTTTATCAGTTTGCATGCTTGTCTTCTCTTGTACATTCCCATGTTGAAAGTAAACAGGCATTTTTCAAGTAATAACAGTATAGTTTATAACCTGTGAAAACCAGCTTACAAACTTCTTTTCATGTCTCTTCAGCGGAAGCTTTTATGTGGCACTCTTGCAGTTCTTTTTGTACATGTATCTTTTTTTCTCCATTTGATTTAGTCTGTATTTATGTTAAAATGGTGTCTATAAAATAAAGAAAAATATAGCATATGGACAGCATTAAAATACACTAAGCTTTACTTTTGGCTAGGTGTTGAGACTCTGGAAGAAACTGGCACAGATAGTGGTTTGCCAACTTCTGTTTCTTTTTCCTTGAATTTAGGCTTGAAAAGTCCTTGATTATCAGTGGAAGCCTCTCTGTAAACCTTTTGGACAATTAAACATGTGAGGGGCAAAAAACCCCTGTGTGACTATTCTATTTGTACTAGATGTAGGTATACTGATATATGAAGTTCAGGTATCTGAACTTAAGTCCTTTTAATCAATACCCAGCATTATACTGTTTTGATTTCCTGAAAAATTTCTCTCGTAAGCTAAAGGTTGTCAATGTTTTCAGTGTATTTGGTACTGAAACTGGGAGGTGATCTCAGGAACTGATGAGACTCTGAAAGATACTTAATGTCTTGCTGTTAAATATGAAGTAAGTGTAGCAGCTGCCCTATGATTCTTGGCTAGAGAATGGTACCTATTCTCTTCTCAGTACCTTTTTGTTTAAGTATGTTGACAGATGAATCCTCTGAAGTGTTATGCCTGGTGTGGCATTATAAAAGAAAATGTGCAACCTGTAAGCTTAATTTCAGCAGTCTATTGGTTTACCTCCATAAGCACTTATTAGGGAGTAGCCTGTTTTATTTTTTTCTCCCAGCTGGTAATTTCTAAACTGTGACCCTGAAATATCCCTCTATGCTGGAAATAATACTTCCTATTACTTGTTTTTTCTGTGTAGATAGACCTTGATGCAATTTGCTTGAATGTTTTCTTTTAATGTACTCACATTTGGGCATTTGAAGCTCATGAAATGTGGCACACATCAACAGAATCCATCAATTTTTAAGCAATCAAACAAGCATTTGATCCAAAAGATGTTGCTCTAAGAGTCAGTGAACTCTAATTTTGGCAGAACTGCATGACTCCTGCAACTAGGAATGCTGTGCTGAACATGCTGAACTTTGAGTCCTCAGAAGAGCCTACCAGGAACAGGTTTGGTCAAAGGTATGTTGTCAGATTGTGAGCCCCTGATGTCACAGCAGGAGACATTTGGGAGAGGCTTGTTTGTGCTTGATTGACAACCCGGTATGAACTTCAGAAATTGTGGTATGTCAGGGTAGAGAGAGGCATTCTCACGAGTGGTGTTTTGGTAGTCACCTGGGGTCTCTCATTTGCTCAGCAGGTTGTCTGTGTTTGTATAAATACCCGGCAAACTGGGCTGCTAAGTCTGATTCTGCTTCTGTGACAGGTAGCTTTTGATAGAACCAGACATTTTTAGTGAAGGAGCCATAAGACAGAGAAGCCTGGAAAGAGTAAAGCTGCAAGAACAGGAGTGCATTCGAATAAGGGTGAAAAAAAAGGGTTGAAAGGTGAGAGTATATTTTTAGAGAATGTCCCATTTTCTTGAGATTTGTTGCACTTCCTCATACTAAGTAAAATACCAAGGAAGAGTGGCTGTGTAAAAATCCAGGTTTTGAGGAAATGGGAGTTGGAGAAATTGAAACAATACTATGCAGTTGTTAATTTATATATTGGAATGAAAACCATAGTGATAATTCTGCATGTAAGGATCAGATGTAAGAGTCAGCATTATGAGAGAGGCTGGACTGGAGATATGCCAAGGTCCCTTTCAGATTGGATTATTCTATGATTCTGCAGGCCTATGAAATCAGAGCTGTTGCTCTCAGATTGTTCTAAGGACTGATTCCTTAAGGTTCTGCATGTTACCTTTTTGTATTGCTCTATGCTGCAACATCTTAAATCAATGTCCTTATGCCCTGAAATAAAATTAATGTGGTGTTCATTTCTCAGTGCCTCCCAGTTGACTGGAAAGTCCAAAGCTATGAAATGAATTCTTTTCCGTCTTTACCCATTTTTGTGTGTTTTTTATTGTTGATATCTTTAGAGCAGTGTTCTTAAATTTGCATGTAATAGTAGTAATTGAAGTTTTTATTCTTTACATAATGTGCTTGGATGGCATCCTAAACTGTCACTAGTAATCAATCATGTTACGCACCTTCTTGAAAAAACCAGACACTTAGAATGCAGAGCATAGTGAATCTAGTGCTAGGTCTCTAAAAGCACTGCTATGCTTCCACTGCTACTTCTTCCTTATTCAAATTGTTCTTTAAAAACTATTTTTAAACGCTCATTTGTGTGAACACTGTTCCTTGAATTTTCTGGAGGTTTTTGTGATGTGTCATGTTGATTCTTTGGTAGAGCTACTTCCTAGAGGGCAGTTTCCAAAAAGTGGTGGATAGCCTGTTGTGGTTTAACCCCAGCTGGTAATTAAGTCCTACAACAGCTGCTCACTCCCTCCCCCTCTCCCTAGTGGGGTGGGAGGAGAATCACAAAGGTAGAAGTGAGAAAGCTTGAGGACTGAGATCAAGACAGTTTCATAGGTAAAGCAAAGGCCATGTACACAAGGAAAGCAAAACAAAGAATTAATTCCTCACTTCCCCAGGACAGGCAGGTGCTCAGCATGCCCAGGACAGCAGGGCTCCACACCACATAACAGTGACTTGGGAAGACAAACACCATCACTCCAAATGCCCCCCTTCCTCCTTGTCCTCTAGCTTTTTGTTTTCTTTTGCTGAGCATGAAGCCATATAGTCTGGGATATTCTTTGAGTCAGTTGGGATCAGCTGTCCTGGCTGTGTCTCCTCCCATTTCCTTGTTCACCCCCAGCCTCCTCACTGGTGGGGTGGGTGAGGAGCAGAAAAGGCCTTGGCTCTGGGTAAGCCTTGCTCAGTGATAACCCCTGAATTACTCTTGTAGTACCTCTTAAATGGGACCCTCATGCTAATCTGTAGGAGAGATTTGTTGATTTAAGAATTAGATCCAAGTGATTAGTCTCTAGTTGTGTCCTTGGGGACAAACAATCATGTGATGCTGTTGTCTTGGCAGTGCTTAAAAGAAAGCCCAAGAATGCAAACCGTTTCAAGAGACAACTTTCTAACTGTGGGGATCAGTTGGGTGTGTGCAATTTATGGTTTTTAAACATGTTATTTAAGGAAACGAGATTCCTTGTTAGCCACATGTGATTCTTGATGACTGTTTGCTTATTATTAGCAGTTCAAAGACTTACATCCAATTCTTCAGGACACAAAATGTAAAACAAGTGTCATCTAAATTGTCCCATATTGATAATTACCTAGAAAAAGACTTGGTGATGAAAAGAAGTTCAAGAGAGAAAAAGGAAAGCTAAGCTCGAGAGGAGAGAAGAGAGGCAGATAGATGGAGATGAGGAACATCCCCCAAAGCAGCAAAAGGTACCCGCTGAAGAACAGCAGTGGCCAGAGAATATGCCTGAATGGGAAGAAAGGAAATCCCTGCTAGCTCAGAGAAGAGTGGAGTCTGTCAGACTGCTTACAGTGCTGTTAAATCGTGTGAAAGTAAGACTATTTTAAAACATATTTTAAATTTTAAAGGATATTTATTAGAACTTGAATAACTCACTAGACATTTGATATCTTGATGCTATTAAGAAGACTGCTTTGGAGCTGACTGAACACTGAGAAGGCCTGAGACCCATATCTTGGGACAGTCTGCTCTCAGTCTTGCCCTGAGAGCAAACGTACTGCATTTTTACCCAGAAACTTTGCCGTTCATGCTTTTTCAAGACCTTGTCTTTACTGAGTAAAAAATAAGGCCAGAAAGGCTGTATTAGCTCTATTAGACTTGATCCAGTGTTGCAAGCAAGGAATTTTGGAGTAGGGACATAAATGATGCTCTCTCTGCTTGTTTTGGTCTCAGGTCTACAAGTGACTGAATTAAATGGCACAGATTATACCAGTTGCATTTCTAATAGCCTCTTCTTTTTTCTTAGCCAGCACTCATTACCAGGCTTATTTCAATTTGATTCAGATAATGTCTTGAGAAAGTCAGCAGAGAAGTGATAAAAATTTGAATGTTTTGCACACAAGTTAATGTTTGCAGGTTTAGTTTAGTGCTTTGGGCAAAAGAGGTTTCAAATGAAAACAGGGGTTTTAATTTCTAATATGGCATTGTCTCTACTATTTGCAGAAAAAAATTTGCTTGCAGCTTTTAGCAAGTATGTATTTTTCCTAATCCTTAATGTAAAAGATTTCTAAAGGACTGTAATTTATTATGAGTTGAAGTCAGAGGCTATCCTTGCTATTCTGCATGAATTTTAGGGCCCCATTACATCTGACACTGGCCTTCCTAATTACGAATGTGATGTGTTCAATAAATTTCTATTTTCTTGGTTTCGCAGTTGGCAAGTCAAAAAGTAGATCCTTCACTGGGTGTAAAGAAGGACGATTCCTTTTCTGAAACAGCATTTAAAGACATACAGCAGGAGCTGATTAACTCCCTTTATTGTACGCACAAAGAGCTGAAACGTAAGGAGTTTAAGTGCCCATTAACCCAAAAAGGTAGTGGTTTATGTTGTGAGGAAGGAGATGTGAATAACTTCTATGCACCTACTTGTCACACAGTCAGGACAATTTTAAATGATCCCTCTCCAGCCCCGAGCTCTGATGGACTGCCTGGCAGAGATGTGTGCAGCTCCTCCGCCAAAGGCTGTGGACCTTTGCTGATCACGGTTACCCAGGACGGTAGGGTCATCGAACCTCTCCATGGAAGGCACCACCCAGCACTGGATGTAGTTCGTGTGCAGACAGTGTCTGAGGAAGATGATTGCAAAAAACAAAAGGTTTATGAGACTGATGAATTCATCCATTATTTACTAAACTACTATCAGACACCATACTATGCACGAGTTTGCTTAGAGCCAAAAACCACTGCAAACAAGTCCCGGTGGAAGCGAGTGGTGTCTGATGATGGTAGTGGATTTGACATCAGCTTGAGTAACAAACATGGCCAGCACTTCAGAGAAGTGAGTCCTGTACAACACCTCCACAAGAGAAATTGTAGTAGTGATAGTAATTATAGGCTGGTGATCACTCTTGGGGAACTTGAGTCAACAGATAAAGTGTTAGAAAGCAAGGTCCATAGGGGCAAACTTGCAAATAAGCTGCAAGTGCAGAGGAATGACTCACTACCTGTTGATAACTTACCACATGCTGGACTGAATCATTCTTTGGAGTGCACTACTGTTACTCATAATAAGGAATTCAAACGAGAAGATGGTAGAGATGAAGGCACTGTACCATATGGAACATGTAGATCTGCTTGCAGATTAAAGGATTTGTTGGACGAGATCAGTGATTCTGAGTACTTTAGAGAGGCATGTGGTGGCTCAGTGAAGAGAGCAGAAAGAAGGTATGAAGAAATTTACAGCAGTTGTAATAAAGGTTTCTTGCCTGCAAGAGCCGGGGAAAGAAAATTACTGGTTTACCATAAAAATGTAGCTCTGGAAGGTCAAGAGAAGGAAATCAGCCAATGTAACTCCTGTTCTAATTCTGTCCATGAGGGCTTGGCAAGGCAGTGTGAACATAAACTTAAAAAGTCGTGCAAGAGGTCTAGTAGTAAATTAAGTTATGAAGGAAAGAAAAGTGAGAGACAATCCAGGGAAAAGGAGAAAAATGCTCATAAAATGAAGAAAAAGAGAAAAAAGCTTTCTTCTAATCTTTTACCTGATGAATGTGGCTTTTCAGAGATGGACAGTTGTGTGCAGCTGGAGTCGCTCAGAAAGATACAGAGAAAATGTAAGAAAATGTTGCACAAAAAAGTGAAATTCAAGACACATCACACGTCTATGGCAGCACCAGATGTTACCACTCATGATGGCTTGCCTCTGCAGGAGACCCTCCAGAGGAGAGGTGAGAGAGAGAGATACCGCAGGTAAGGGGACTGAATTTGACAGGTCTGTGGCAGGTGAGGTTGCCACAGTTCTTACAGTGATGAATGTTTTTTGGTTTTAAAAGGTATAAGCATGGCATAAAAAAAACCCCAAACAAAACAGTGCAACTTCTCTGCAATTAAGGGTTTGTTAACTTAGCTCTGAAACACACAGCTGCAGCTCAAGAGTAATATTTGTCCATTTAATCAGGTGGCACAGTATCTGTCCTGGGCATTAGCAGATGGGTGGTTATTCTGTTAACAACATACATGCTAACAACATGCTGTAGACAACTAAAACATTGATAGACAATTGCATGGGTGGCACAGCTGTGAGTAAATTTTGACATAGCTGAAATACATCTGATGTTCATACAGGATCGCCACTGGATGTTCTTACAGCCTTTTTTGCAATTTATTGTGCTTCCAGTTGGTTGGTGGCTACCCTTGCAGCCACCTCCCTTTCCCTCCCTGCCTGCCTGCCAAACTCATTTCAAGTGACTTTTTCTTATCTACAGGAGATGAGAGGAAATCAATATTGAGAAGAGAGATGGATGCAGATGTCAGAGGATGCCCTCTATTTCCTCTTGAGATAATTCAGACAAACCCCTTCTCAGATACTTTCTGTGGAGGAGAGCCCAGAAGAGGATGCTGAACAGCTACTGTATTATAGCTCTGAAGTTTTTATAAAGAAGTGGGAGAAGAAAGCCCTTTGATCATTAAAAGGTATATGAATTACTGGGTTGTTTTTTTTTGTTTTGTTTTGGTTTTTTTTGCTTAGGTAATTCCTTTGGTTAGAATATTTAACTGGTGTAGTGAGCCACAAAAACAGAATCTTTTTGAGCCCGAACACTTTCATGGACTAGTGGCTAAAGTACTTGAAAGGAAACAGACTGAGATCTTGGAGCGCTACACTTTGACTGAATGCAGGGAATCATGTAAATTACAGTATTTACCAATAATGAGACATTGGAAAAAAACCTAATTGCCAATCCTAGAGCAAGCATATGAAGTGTCTCCTCTATCAGATTGTTATAATGATGGGACTGGAAGGTGTGGGGGACATTTATACTCAATTTTGAGAAGTAATAGATTTCGAACTGTGAAAAAGGTCCCATCTTCTGTAAAACCCTCACTAGAAGAATCCTTGTTTTCTGTTCACAATACTAGAGGTGTTTCTGAAAACTTGCTGGCCTTTGGGAGGAAGGACTTCACTGAACTTATGCTTAGTGTAGTGCTTCCAGGAATCTGAATGTTTGTCTAAGCAAAGCTCTGAGTGTTAGATGATGAAAGGGCAGTGCATGTCAGCCTGGTGATAGCCCCCATGTAAATGCAGGTTGACAGTTCACAAGATTTTGAAGGCACATATAGTAAGGTAGCTGTTTAGTATGAGTTTGCTTAAAAATGCTTTCCAGAGGAATTGTGAAATGTTGTCAGAGTTGTGCTGCATGTAGATAAAAATGTGAAAATGCAGTCTAGGAGCTTGAGTTATATCCATATTTATTCATCTGGCTGTATCTAGAAGACAGCCACAATTGCTTTTGGATGAAGTCCCTTAGCAAGATAGAGTTTGAAGTTCAATACACTTATTATTGCAGCTTTCATTTTATTATGCTTTATTTATTATATGTCAGTAGATGAAGTTAATGTGAAAATGTTGCCTTCATTACGTAAGATCTTACCCGTGTTTGTAACTTCTGCTCTAATAAATAATAATAAAAAAGAATAATTGTAATTGTTTGTGGTAGATAGGTTTTCCCCCAGTCTTCAATACTGGTGATTCCTACAGGCTTCTAAGTCAGGTTTTATTAGTCTTTCTGTTCATATGTTCAGGTGTTGAGTGCCTTTCCAGGGTCACGATGACAAATGGTTGCTACTCAAAGTACTGTTAATCTATTACTTTTATCTAAAAAGATGTTATTTTTTTGACAGAAATATTTTCTGACTATTTTGGAGAACATTTATGCCCCTCTTAAGTCTCCTTTTTAGTATTTTATACAGTTATAATGAAGATGGACTATTGTATATGTTGACCGTGTAAAATGTTTTCAGTTGCACTGATGTGACATTCCAAGGGTGTTTTTTCTCTATGCAATATTTGCAGATTAAATATAACAAAACTTCCCCCTCTGTGAATCTATAGACAGTTTTGTGTCCATGAGTCCCCATTTCCCATGACACAGGCCTTTTGGTGACAGGTGAGGAAGTATTTATTTTTGCTAATTTGGGGGAGAAGGAACTAAAGATTATTTCCTTCAGTGTAAATTTCCAGGGTTTTATCATGCTGTCACAATAACCAATAACAAATAAATACTCCACTTCTGTAATTGCTTCATGCATTCACTGTATTGACTGTAATTTGATAGAGGATTTGCTTTATCTCCCAAGTCCTCATTCCATGTAAAACATTGTTAGTTAATAAAATATGCATGCACTTTAAAACGTGAGACATCATTGTAATCTTCATACCGAAAGCGAATTTCTGCATTTCCTATTTGACATTATTTAGAACATGATTTCAAGTGTTTAAATAATAATTTTACTTTTCACATAATCATAGAATGGTTTGGATCAGGACCTTTAAAAACCATCTTGTTCCAACCCCCATGCCAAGGATCTTCCACCTGCTCCAAGCAGTGTCCAACCTGGTTTTGAATACTTCCAGGGATGGGGCATCCAGTTCCTTCTGGCAACCTCTGCCACAGCCTCACTACGCTCACAGGAAGAATTCCTTTCTCCTGTCAGCACATCTAATATGAGGCCCACCTTTTCATACACTGGACTGCTTAATATAATTTTATTATCCTGAAGGCTAATCTTTAAAGATACATGTAACAGCTTGCTTTAAAACTTTTAAAATGCATGGCTTTGTAGATTGGATTTGAGTTGTTATAAATATGTCACATCCCATATATAAAAGTTACAGAATGTAATTGTAACTGGCAATTAAAACATTTATTAGATGAAAAGATGCATTAAAAGCAGCATTTTTATAGTTCAGCAGAACATTTCTGGCATAATTTCACACCTTTCATTTGAACCTGGTGTGTGCTATTGTGCCCAGCTGATGTTTCAAGAGGCTGGGTGCTTTTTATGGCAACACTGTTTACTCTGACATGTATGAATTTGGGCCCTGAGACTGCAGATCTTGCCATCAAATCTCATTTTCTGTACAGAACTAGTGAAAATGCCTCCTCAGAGCTGGTTTGAAGAGAAGTTGGCTGAACAATGTGTTGTTACTGAAAATATGTGAGAATATGTGGGTTGTACCTTGTACTGAATACTGAAGTCAAAATCTTACAGGCTGGTTTTAAAGCAGAAATACACAAGGCCCATTATTAAATCAGTCCATCTGCTTGAAATACAATACAGCAATTACAATATAAAGCCCTTTCTTCTTAATCCAGGGAGTCCAGACAATGCATAAAGATGCCTCACCTTTCATAAAACCCCTTACGTAACTTTCAACAGAAGCATTCAATACTGAACTCTTTTTTTTTTTAACTGAAACAGCAGGAAGTAGGAGCTAATAAAAGTGATTAAGGGCAGGCGAAGTCCAGGTGAGAGAATATCTGAATTTTACAAAGCACCTAACAGTATGAGTTTTCCTGGCTCAAAAAAAGATACAACTCAATTGTTTTGATTTGTTCTAGAGTAATCTTTGTGACGGGTGTTGGACACATCAGGTGAGGGAGATCAGTGACATTCTCTGCGTTTAATTGGTCATCATGTCCCACCTGGTTAATGTACAGCCTGCTAAGCTGCCTGGCATGTTTCTTTTTGCACAGTCATTGCTGCCAATCACTGTTGAAGGAAGGGTACAAGTTGTAATGAACAGACTGAAAAAGAAGCAAAAACCCATCCATTTTCTTCAGTACTTTGGAAAGAAGTAAAACCTATGCCTGCTGCTTTATGAGCAGCTTTTGTGACAAGCATCATCTCCTTTCACAAGAAATTCACTGTTTCCCCTGAAAAAGTAACAGTCTTATACCTCCTCCCCAGGAAGTATTAAAAATGAGCTTTGTTGTGTGTTAGTGCCTGTTTTCTGCATCATTTTTCTTACAATTTTTCTTTGTGATGCATAACGTTCTGATGTACAGATTAATACTTAAAATAGTGTTCAGTTCCTTGGGAAATGTTACAGAGTAACTTAAGAGTAAAGTGATTGGGTCTACTGACGGGTAAGTTGCAGCCTTCCAAAGCTCCAGCTTTTGCTCAGTATTAACAATTACTTGGGCTTTTTTTCTGCCTAACACTGATTTTGCAATAGAGCATGTTCTGTATTTAATATTCTGTTAAAGTTTTGCTAGTGAACTACATTTACAAGCATTCCATTGGAACATATTTTACTCAATCTATGCATTGGATAATGTGACACATTGGAGAAAGACAATATAAATCTTGGAACATTAGGGGAGTATTAAATATAACATTTGGTTGCAGTAAATAAAAACAAACACACCATTATGGCAAGAGTATTTTATTTTCTGCCTTAAACAAATAAAAGCACATTTCCAATTTGAGGTAAACCATTAGTAGTAGTTTGCGAAGAGTACAAATGTCTCTAAAAATAAAACAGCAACACAAGGTCAGAGTCTACATGTGTCTCTAGACCTTCGTTAGGTAGTTCATACAGTACCACTTTACACAAGCTCTCTGCTCAAACAACCTCGCTCTTCATCGGAAGGCCCAGTGCAACCAAAAGAAAATCCTAGGATAGTGTTGGGACCAAGGGAGAGTCAGTTGTTCTCACCACAGGTGGTCTCAGGCACTTTAATATGTTGTGTGAACTTGTTTATGAAAGCTGCTGTTGTGCAACACACTCTACTTCTGAACACTTTTGCCTAGTTTACACCTTCCCACTCAGGACTCAGTTCATAATTTTGGTCATATTGCCAAAAAGAAACAACCAGATGGCCGAGCCAGAGAAATTAAATAGAGGGAACTACACCAGACAGGCCTTCTGGATATTCTGCACTAGCAGAATCACCTGGACAAGAAGCAAGTTCACAAGTGATCAGCAACTCATTAGTTATCTTGGAATTTATTAGAAAGTTTTACAAAAGTATTTTGGATGATGAACATTTACATTTTCCTTGGTCATATCCATTTACGCAGCCCTCTCTGGTAGGAGGCAGGTCATTTAGAAAAAAACTAGTAATTAAGCATAGAGGTAAGCCAAGACAGCAAATAAGTAAAAAGCAACTCAAAGGTCAGGTCCACAGGTATAGCATTGCTGGTTATGCATGAGATTGTGCCATTTCTTTTAATGGCAACATTCCAAACCAACAAAGACCTCTATGCAGAAACAGCTTACACTGTTTTATTTTGTACAGGAAACTTATGTAAGTTACCTTGACTTATGTAAGTTACATAACGTTTTTCTGCTAGGTAAAGGTGCACGTACAAGAGCACTTGCTAATCATGCCATACCAGCAACTTCTTGTTTTTTAGGCCTAGGAATAAAGAGCAGTTGATCTTCCATGTTTAATATAATTCCATTAACATTCACAGGAGTGCTTTTTACTAAGAAGAAAATAGAATGAACAAAAGTCAAGTCACACTCCATGGTGTACCTTTAGGGATGCCTAGTTCCACTTGTTGTCTAACCTTTTGTAACACTATAGATGTGCTTTAAAAGTGAACAGAGAATATTAGCCTATGCAGAATTATGCATATTGAATACCTCAAGCATTCATAAGTCTTTATTAAATATTTAAAAGTGATTTAACCTCTCAAAAATTCTTGATCTTTTTTAAAAGCAGTTAGTGTTTCATCTGTAAGTTGCTAATCCAATGTTTTGAAAGCCAAATTATCTTGCATAATAATGAATTACACTGCACAACAAATGAGCATGATGCTTTGTGGACAAACAAAATATAGTCCCTTTTCTAAAGAGATTACAACCCAGGGGACAGATCCCGTAGAAGCTAACACAAAAGAAGATTTAGTGGTGTTTGTGTTGCATATGTGAAGTTATTCATGTGCTTGTTATCCACAGTGCTAGGTTGGTAATGAAAAACTTGATTTTGACCTACTTTGCACTAAATGGTGATAGCAGAAAAATAGTCCTTTATTGCCAAAATTGCAGTTTACTTTTGCACAAGACATTTGTCATGCTTACTTCTTATTATGTGGGTTTAAAGGAAGACAGATCATAGACCTTCAGAAGCTTTCCACTGTATTTAAAAAGGAAATCTTTGAAAAGAAACCATTCACTGTACCTCTGGACCTTTTGTAAGACTTGCCGCTGCTGCACCTTGTGAAACAGAAGTGGAATGTTACAAATGATCCTTTATGGTTCAAAAATAGATTGTTCCTCACTGCAGTATCTACTCTTTCTTTGCATCCTGGGCATCTTTTTCGTCTTCATCAGAGTACACAGTGGGTTCCTCCCCCTCTTTCAGCAGCTTACCAACATGATGATACTTAACTGGGGGAAAAAAAAATCCAAGTAATGTTTCTGCCTTGAAGAGACATCTTTTCAAACTCCTCCAACTGTTTTTTGAATGAACAGATTGGCTACATTTTAATAAAACAGCTCTAAGCAACTTGTCCCAAGCACTGGGGGAAAGGAGAAAAGCTAGATCAACTACTATCTGAACTACTATTACTGTTGTCGTAAGAATACTGTGAAGTGAATGTAACTCTCATTTTATTGCCTAAACCAAAAGATGAATAAACACAAATTGAGGGACTCACCCAGCCAAAGAAACATAATCCTGGATTAGATTATTTCTCTTGCCAATGTCAAAGCTGGTTTTTCAACCAAAGGCATTGTTAGACTATTTACAGCTATTAAACAGGCACATACATATGTGCACACATGCATACAACTTGGAAGAGGTTTTATTCTTTGTAATGTGTATTAAAAATATTCAATAGGACAGAAGGGAGATCCTTTCTCCCAAAGATAAAGATGGATCTGTTATCCGATTATGTGATTAAGCCTCTGATTTATTTTATATCTCCTTTTGAGCATGTAAAAATGGCAAGATCATGGACATGTAAGGACTGAGAGCTATACTATGTTGCCTATCTGTCAACTTCAACAAAGCAAAAGAAGCCCCTGATTACAGGTATTTCAGACTAGTAATGTTGTTAAAACAATCTAAAGCAATTATTTGCCATATTTAATAGGAACACAGTAATAAAACGAGTGGACTTCACTGTCAGTCCTAATGCTCAACACTTGTAAAGGTAGATTTTAACACTAGTTCAAGTCAGATACTTGATAGCATAGTTCTGGTTTCTGCTACCAGACTGTTTTATTAAGCTTGTCGCATAATAAAACAGCCATTCAGTGTGGCATGATTAACAGTCTTAATTAAAACAGGAAGAGGGCCAAAATAGTAGGGGCACATCAGGTCAGGACTGAGACTTCTAATGACATCATGTGGAGAAAACTCCATTGTAGCTGGTTATAGTAAATCTTTCAACACTACATTTAAAAAGAAAACACATTTTATTTCCACTACACTAGTTATCTGTGTATGCAATCTCCATCATTTATATGATGCTTCCAGCTGGTTACAGCCTTTTAACTATTGCTTCCCCTATTATCAGTTAACTACTTCTTTGTAAATAGGTTTAAAATTGCTTACAAGTGAATTGTGACTCCCAGTCCCTCAAGGTCTCTTGCTGTGTAGCGTTGAGGTCAGAGAGGTCATCATATGTATCCCTCAGTGCCTCCTTATCCAGGCAGAAAGTGGCAAGACCTCGGGATGCATCTCTTCCAGCAAAAATCCCATATGGGCCCTCTTTAAAATGAAAACAGAAGCAGCATTATTGCAGAGCTAATGGATGCTACATTATCTTTGTGGATCAGAGTCCCCAAACTAAAACAGATGATGAGTTTCTACCCTGAGCCATGTATCAGGTGCCTCAAGCTTCTGAAACTCTTTAAAGTTTTATTCTAATTGGAAATAAGAGAAACAGAGAAAGAGGACAAGAAAAATCATGGAGAAAGATACTGAGGTTTGCTGAAACATCAGGACAATGAACCACACAACAGTGCATGGCATATATAAACAGAGCAAGGATAAGCACACAGATTGGGACGTACATCTTCGAATAAGGAATACAGGAAGGATTTTTATGTCTGGGATGAAATTAAAAGTTTTCTAACAGATACTCCTGACTTGAGATGAAAGGATGGATTGACAGAAAATATGGTGGAGCTACTAGAAATTATCAAGTTGGAGGAAACATCTATTAAAACTAAATGCAAGATGAACACAAATGATCAAAACATGCAACTCACAGCAGATCAGAGACATCAAGATAAACTCTTGCTAAACTTCATTAATGATTAACTTATTTGCATGACAAGCTAAAAATTGAGATACTGCATGTTGAACTAGACATTCAAAGTTCTTCTAAAAGGAGCTTAAAGAAGTTAGATGTGAACTCTGGTTATTGCAGAGCACATGCCAACTTCCAGAGTGTGCTTGTTCCTAAATTAATCAAAAGAACCTTACTTTTCCATTAAAATGAAAATCAAACTAGCCAGACATTGTGGTGAGCCATTCAGCAATTACCAAATCAGATGCAACAGGCAGCTTTTACTATCATCAAGCAAGGCAGCATCTAAAACTTGGACCTTATGTTAAGTGGATTTTAGCTTGCACAAATACAAAAGTGCACATCTAACTCGCTGTACATATCATCCTGACTGCTGCAGAATGCAAAGTTATAGCCTGGCATCATTCAGTGACAGTCTTGTCTATGTTTGGCCCAAAAGTAGTAACTGATAACACTTCCAAAAACACGGTGTCTCCTGCATTTTTTTCCTCGTCTCTAAGTAGCACTGGCGGCTCACTACTGCAGCTACCAGGCTGTCTGGATAGCTCAAGAGTGGTTATGCCAGGCAGATCCCCGTACAAATCAGCAAGCCTCAGTGAGCAGTTTTAACAGGCAGACTCTGATAAAAATAAAACCCTCTGCCCTCGTGGAGGTGATAAACTCTTTCACCTGGGTGCACACAGTCCCACCCACCTCACCACTGGCTGCTCTAGAGCATAGGTTATTCAATCTTTGCACGTTTGAACTATGCTCCTGGTAGAAAGCTGGTTTAATCTAAATTGCCAAGTACTTAGTATAAATATTATGCAATAGAGTGATACCCACTAAAAGCTGGGAATGGAATGTCAACACTGAGGGAGTACTTCACTTTTGCTGCCTGCCATCAGGCAAAGGCAACCCAGGCCGACAAAGCAGTCCAACCCCTTAAGGTGCGTGCAGCCTGCCATGGGAAAACACCGAGAATAATGAAACAACGGGAACTGGCAAAGCCGGACTTTCTGCAGCACCGAGGCCCGATCTAGAGCCCGGGCGGCAGCAGTCCCCCTGCCCGCCGGCTCACCGCCACGCAGCTCTCCCGGCGCTGCAGGGGCGCGCAGCCTTCCGGGCTGCAGGCAAGCCGAGCTCTTTCTAAACCTCCGCATCGGGACCAGGGCCGGGGTGGGGTCAGGCAGGAGCGCTGATCCCCACCGAGGGAAGGCGCTCCCGGCCAGCACCGGCCCCGACCTGACCCGCGCTCCCCCCGGCTGGTGGCCCCGGGCACAGCGCGCGGAGCGCCCGGGCCGGGCCCGCCCGGCAGCCCCCGCCCGCCCCCGCCCTCACCGGGCCCGTAGAACTTCTTGGCGCGGGTCACGTCGAACACTTTGCCGTTGACGGCCANGCGCTCGCCGCCGGCGCTAGGGGGTGGTGCGGGCTCGGCCATGGCGGTTGTTCGCCGGGCCCGCTCCCCGGCGCCGCTGCTCGGGTGCCGCTCTCCCGGCGCCGCTGCCCGGGTGCTGCTCCCCGGCTCTGCTCTCCGGGGCTGCTCCCCGGCCANGGCGCTCCCGGCCAGCACCGGCCCCGACCTGACCCGCGCTCCCCCCGGCTGGTGGCCCCGGGCACAGCGCGCGGAGCGCCCGGGCCGGGCCCGCCCGGCAGCCCCCGCCCGCCCCCGCCCTCACCGGGCCCGTAGAACTTCTTGGCGCGGGTCACGTCGAACACTTTGCCGTTGACGGCCATGAGGATGCGCGGGTCGCTCACGCCGTCGAAGGGCCGCAGCTGCTCCAGCGTGAAGTCACGGCGCTTCATTTTGGGCAGCGGCGGCGNCGGTTGTTCGCCGGGCCCGCTCCCCGGCGCCGCTGCTCGGGTGCCGCTCTCCCGGCGCCGCTGCCCGGGTGCTGCTCCCCGGCTCTGCTCTCCGGGGCTGCTCCCCGGCCAGGCCGCCGCGGGTCGGCTCAGACCAGGCCGCTGTGGCGGCNGCAGGCTCAAGTTGAGCGGGGAGCCCACGATCTCTAGCAGCAGCCCGCCGCCCTCGCCCGCCACCGCCTCCTCGCCGGCCACCACCACCTCCTCGCGAGCCATGGCGCTGCACTGCGCGGCTGCTCANAAAAAAAAACCTCGGCATGGCGTTAGATCCGCGTCAGGGCTGCCGCGATGCGAACCAGCTGGGCCCTGCTGGATGGAGCAGGCTCAGCTCCGTGTTGCCAAGAGGCAACGGGCAGAAACTGATGCACAGGAAGTTTCACCTGAACATGGGGAAGATCTTCTTTAAAGTTTACTACTATGGAACTGGTTTTCCTGAGAGTTCATGGAGTGTCCCTCACTGGAGAGATTCAAGAACCATCTGGATGCAATCCTGTGCCTCTGGGCTGACCCTGAGCAGGGAGGTTGGACAGATAACTCACTGTGGTCCCTTCCAGCCTGACCCATTCTGTGATTTCCTGCACTCACCCCACCTGTGCTAGTGCACATCTTCACTTTCTTGGCAAGGCAGTGATTTTTCTGAGTACTCTAGAAATGTTGTCAGACTTAACATAGAAGAAAAGGGAAGAAATTACCAAACGTCTGGGTTTTTCTCACAAAACTTCAGAAGCAGCAATCACAATGTACTAATATAAAATAAAAAAGAAAATTGTCATGTCATGGAGTTCTGTATTGATGTTTCTTCTCGGTGGAGGCTTTGGTGAATTAAAACTTAAGATGAAGGAAATACTAACTTGGATGTATCTACTTGGTAGGGTATTCATATGGTGGAGCAAATGGAGCCTCAAGTACAGGTAGAATACAACTGGTGACATCTGCTCCTTGGTATCAAGTGTGAGAAAGCAGAAGTGATGTTTTGGGTCTGAGTAGTTGCCTCTGCAAACTGTGTCCTTCAGAGAGAACACAAACCAGTGCCCTGCCAGAATAGCGTCATTCCCTCTACACAAATCGGTACATAAGGGTACACGTACAGAAGAAAAGCAGTGTACCAGCTTTGATCATAGAATCATTACAGCTTGGCAGATGATTAATATCACTGCTTCAGGGAAAGCATGCAGCTTTTACTGAACCTAGCACTAGGACATGTAGTTATAGAAAACTGAAAGAAGTACATTTTTTTTCTTTCTAATTCTCAGTGTTAGGAAATTTTTTAGCTCTGTGGGTCACTGCAGATGTGGATGAAGTTTTGCCTTTTGGGATACATGCAAGGACTTTGAGTACTAAGATGTTTAGACATGTTGGCTCTTGCAAAAGGAGGGTGTTTGGTTCCACCTGCTGTCTCCTTTGGGAAGCTCCTTGTTTTATTGATTAGTACTTGAACTTAGATCTCTCTTGTCACGGTATGCACTGACTTTTGCCTCTACCTGCTGTGTAACTTGGAAAACTCCCTGTTTCATTGATCTGCTAACTGTAATAAAGTAGCTCTGCATTTTGCCCCTATTTCGGATACTAGAGAAATGTCTGAAAATTCGGCATTTTTCAAACTGGTAGCTGTATTACCTAGTTGATTCTGCTCAGTGTAGACATGTCACTGTTACATTTCATTGTGTTGATACTACGTTGTAGAGGAATAGATTTAGAAAAAAAAGAAATTTGGAGGGATATTTCACTTTTTTTTTCAACAGTGAGGAAAAAATCCCAAGACTCCAAAACAACCCCAACCCTGAAATTGACCTTGAACCAGACACTAAGGCAGGGAAAAGAAGCTTTGTTTATGCGTAGTATCCAAGAGCAACGATTCAAGAACAGTTCATTCTTAGATTAAGAAAGGCCAGGAAACATGGCCAGGATTGATAGAATCTCAGGTAATTTGCCACGTGAGTGCAGGTGCTGGAAGTTACAGTGGCCCAACTATTAATCTCTTTATAAAAAAAATATTCATATGCCTTAGAATGTATCTTAAGCAAAAAATAACAACTATTTAGAGATAAAAGGGTATGAATAAAATTACAATACATCAGTTGGAAATACCTAAATTAACGAACTTTTTATTATACATTTCCCTCTAGCAAGCCTACTTGGCAATCCCTTTAAACAGAACTGAAGTTCTAGTCAGAGAAGAGTTGGCCCCAGCTCTAGTTAAATACCACTGGCATTAGCTCTGCTCCCACACAGGTTTCCCTCTCCATTCTATAGGCAACAATAACTTTCTCCTTGAAACTATTCTGTTTACATCTATGTAGGTTTGATAGCCTTCAGCACAGTGTTCCAGTATAATGCTCTCTTCTTATTAATTGAAGAAAACAGTGGAGCTCAGACAATTTTTGTATCCTTGCAAATCAGGATAGTTCAAACAGTTTTAAAATACTCCTACTTGTATTTTTTAACAAGCAGCATAGATCTGTTAGAGATGAATCAAAATTAGCTCTGCTACACTTCATCATTCTTCTTACTGCACTATTTCTACTTTGTATCTTGTCTGGTCGATTTAATGCATCTTTTAGAGCAAATTTAATGATTCTAAACAAAGTGAGCTTTGCCTGGGTTCCCCATGATATTATTGTTGCCAAGCTGGTTTTGGGCCTGACATTCTCTCACTGTTCCTTTGGAAGCCCTTCACAGAAATTCCTTTCTCTGACTTACCTGATTGACCATTTAAATTTAAACTAAGGCTGCAAGTTTGCATAGATACTAATGCCTCATTTGTATTTCTTGTGATTCCCCGAACTGCTGGTCACCTGGAACTATTGCTGGTTTTATTTGACCTGAAAGGGCCCAGGGTTTCCAAAGTAGAGAGGAAGTTTCTTAGTCTTTTAAGTTGATGAGAACTGGTAATGAATAAAACCACTGGCAATTTAGGTCTTTGCTGCCCAGACTGAAGTCTGATTTGTAGCTCCTGTTTGAGAATTCAAGACTTCGGGAACATGTTGTAGGATTGCATTACAAAAAGCTTGTGATACCACGTAGCCAAAGAGATACAATTTTTTCCTTGTGGTCCAGTGGCCTTCTTATATGAAGTCGGTCTGTTCCAGGTGCAGAACAGGTGCCTGAGCTAAGAATGCCCTGAATTACATCTAGTCCTCAGATCAAAAGCACAGACCATCTTTTTGCTGGACTTGCTTTTTTTTTNGAGAATTCAAGACTTCGGGAACATGTTGTAGGATTGCATTACAAAAAGCTTGTGATACCACGTAGCCAAAGAGATACAATTTTTTCCTTGTGGTCCAGTGGCCTTCTTATATGAAGTCGGTCTGTTCCAGGTGCAGAACAGGTGCCTGAGCTAAGAATGCCCTGAATTACATCTAGTCCTCAGATCAAAAGCACAGACCATCTTTTTGCTGGACTTGCTTTTTTTTT
>VWZS01006390.1:110106-202151 GCA_013397075.1 Rhabdornis inornatus
CGGGACCGGGACCGGGACCGGGACCGGGACCGGGACCGGGACCGGGGGTCGGGGCCGGGCAGGGCGGGCGGGGCGGTCATCGCGACGGGCACGGCCCCAGCTTCTGGCACGGGAAAGGCTCCAGCCCGGCCGGCCCCTCAGCAGCCGCCGTGCCGGGGCAGCTCCTCGGGCGGACGCCGCACACGCGGAGCCCCCGGCTGGCGGCAGGGCTGGGATAACCCCGGCGGCTGTTCCGTGGAGAGCGGCTGAGCTCTCCGTCAGGCACCCTTTGTTCCAGTTCTGCATTCTCGGCTCCGTACGGCTGCGAACGCAGAGGTCGGCGGGCTGCGTGGGCATCCTCATCCCGAGCTTACAGACTCGCAGTCTTCCAGTGTCGGACCTCTACGTTTTATGCTCCAAATCAGGTTTTTAATCTATGTTAGGTAGCTGGAGTTAGTTACCTGGTTGTTAATATGGACTGCACTTTATTTTGTCTCTTGAGTAGTTAGTAGAATTGCTGGAATTGGTGGCTGTCTCCCAGGTGTGATGTCCTAACACCGGTGTGGGGGATTGGGAGAATCCCTGTGGTCTCAGGGCTTCTGTGCAAGAGTGACATGAGAGTAGTAGTAGGGTCTTGTAAGGGGTCAGATCCATAAACTGTTGTAGAATAAAAAGACATTGTGTCATTTCTTTCATGATTATTTTGCCAATACACTTAATTGCTTGATCTTAACAAACAGCTGTATGCAGGAATAAAGACTTAATCATATCACAACTTTGATGACTTTTCTAGGGTAACTATGCTGGTACAAGTCAGAGTGGCTTATGCAAGGGTAAGTGCTTTCATCCAGGTGACAAGCTGCAGACAGAGTACGAGCACAAAATATCCAAGAACCCCAGCAAACCAACTCCATTTTCCATTTTGTGGTTCAACTCCTCTTTTGAAAATGCCATTCAAAGTAACCCTTTTCCCTTCCAGCTGTTGTGCTGTGTCCTTGCACCACATCCTATGGAGAGCTCTCTGAGCGGATTTCTCTGCCTAGATCTATGTACTGAGCAGAACTTGTCTGATGCATATTTGGATGGGGTCTTACTCATTTCAGACCTGGTGTAGCAGACTGGAGAAATTAAGAGTTAGCCTAGTACACACATTCTGATCCACTTGGGATTACAGTCACTGTGGATCTTTTATACTTCATGCTGTCTTTCTGGTATTTGACAGAAACAGAAAGCAGTTCCAGGTAACTTGAAATGTACTGTTTGAAACCTTTGAAACAGAAAGGCAAGCTTGGTGGCCTTATCTTTTATTAACAGTTCCGTGAATGTGAGTTTTCTATTTCTTTTTCTCTCACACAATATAATAGATGATAATTAGGACTCCAATACCTTTGCAGATCTATTGTAATATAGGAAATGCAAATATATCTTTCTCTTGCTGTTATACAACACATAAAATGAAAGCTTAATCCAGCAATTTCATAGGCATGGAATAAATTTTTGCACTGTTTGCTCAATTGGTTGTTTATAGTTTGGACGTTTGGCTCCATAATACATGGACCAGTACATTGCTAGTGCTTCAGGCCAATTCCTGAAGAATATTGTACCAGAAAATTTACATTGACTTTGTGAAATTGCTCATCTGTTTCCAAAGGATGTCAGTAGATGACTTACCAAGATGAACACAGCTACGCTTCTCCAGACTGAGTCAAGGAAAGGCAGCCCTATCACACAGGCAGTGTGAGGTTTGCAAGGATTCCAGAACTGTCCAGTCCAATGTAGAATTTTGGCTCATATCTGCAAAATTAGAAGTTGTCTCTGTTCTCTTATACTATAGCATAAGAATAGTATACTCTTATACTATAGTATAAGAAAGTGCAAAGCACTTCTTACCTTGGACTTGACTTAAGTTTAGAATATATTTAGATTTTTAGGGCATTTATTTATGTATAGAAATGCTTTTTCTAATATTCAAACCCAAATTACTTGGATGTTACATGAACAAAAAGTAAATCCCTCATTTTTTCAGATCACTGTGAGTTGGAAGGCTTTTCCACATAAGCTGTTTGCTTATGATTCTGTCAAAGATTTGATGGAAGTTTTCAGACAATGAAATGTCACAGATTCCTATGACCACAGAGATGGAGACATGCCTAATGCATATTTAATGATTCAAAACTCTTTGTCCTTTGGAACCTACAGTACAGGGTTTTTGGCTGCATTCAGACATTTGGGAAGTAGATCCCCTTTTAGACTTATTTTTAGTTTTTCTGGTAACAATTAAGTGCAGACAGCCATCAAAAGTGAAATTTTATCACTTAAGAAGTTTTACTGGCACTGATTTATGTTTCAAAGTTAATATTTTTTTCCACTTGTAATGACTCCTATTTTGCCAGTCAGGGAAATTTACTTCAGGCAAATGCACAGCTATGTTTTCTGTCCCCAGAACAAGATGTATAGTAGTCAGAGAAGAAATAAGAAGTTGTACTTGGTCTAAAGACTTGCTCAATACAGGCCTATTTATTTAATTTCTAAATAAATTTATTTCAAGATCAGTGGATACTTAGAATATTTCACAAGAAAGCAGTAGCTGCAAGTGCAAATATTGGACTCTTGCATAAGCATTAAGAAAAGGACTAAGATGTTACTCAACTTTGAATAGCTGTGAAAATGATTACTCAGAGAACAGTACTTTGTGTGTGTGTGTTCAGTTGTTCCTGCTTAGTATCTGCTAAAATCCACTACAGCTTTGACCAGAATGCTTCCTGTATTTGATATTGTTGAAGTGTGCTAGACATTCATTCGTAAGTATTTATTGATTTATATGAAGTCTCTCTATATATAAATGAAAAGAAAGTACACATGGAATATTAAACTGGGGAGCTGATTTTTTTTTCCTGCTGAGGATTTTCCGTAATCCTTATGTTTGTACTGTGGACAGTGTGCGTGGTGCAGTTGGTCTCAATATCTTTAGTTATGTTACATAAACATCAAGCTGTGCTGTAAGTCAAACAGGGGACAAAGCAGTGTGACTGCAGTCTCTGTGGTACATCAGACTGCAAGCTGATTGCTATGATCTGGAGAGCTGAATTTAGTGGAAAGGCTGTCATTGATTTTAATGAGCTCTGGACGTGGCCCAAACTCAAGAATCAGTGGCTTGGTTTTATTGGACTGCCACCAGCATCATGTTGAGTCATGCATGCACAGATACATATACGTCCTCTTAAAGTTTAAAAGGAGTGCCAATGCCACAAGCACGGATGCCATCTGTATTTCATCATTTTCTTCTAAATGAATTCAAAGGCATTGCATGAGATTTTGGTACTTGACACTGGGTTTAGTGGAAATGCAGTTCTCATCATTCCCTCAGATCAGTTTCTATGCCAGTTCTTCTGTCTAGGTTCAATCTATTGTGTAGTTTAAACATAAACAGATTTCTCTCTGTATCTTCAGTTGACAGCTTGTATGTGTAATGGGAAGGAGTGCTACAGGTTAGAACTTGAAACCACCTCTTTGGCGAGCAGCAGACACTCATTGATGTTATTAACAAGGATTGTTTCAACTACTATTCATCCCTGACTCCTGCTGACTCTTGCAGTTCTCCCCCAAAATCTCCTCAGATCTCGTCAGGTCATAGCTCACATAACCAAGTGATCATGCAAGACTCTGAACATTACTCTGAGTAACCAAAACTGCAGCAAAACTGCCAAAATACATGCTCAGTCACAAAGCTTGGGAGCAAGGTCTTTAATGATTCAGAAACTCAAAATGAAGAGAGCACCAAATATTATTTCCAATATACCCACTTGTTTAAGCTGTCTCATAGTTTAGCTGACTCAGGAATGCTGAATTTGGGGTGGCTACATTATTCTTGGCTCTTGAAACTATAGGAAGTAATGAGGATCTTACTTCTTGAAATTGCTGCTTAAAAGCCTGTGGGGGGAAATGGAGGTCAGTGTGCATACTTACTTTGCTTACACCTTTGACACCCTCTTTAGGGCTAACCTCAGCAAAATGGCATGTCAAGGAATCACACAGCCCTTCCTGTCATTTCACTGCCATTCTTTTCATCTGCTGTTCCACTCGTTTTTCTTTCTGCTGAACATGCATTTCTTAGAATTAACTGATATTTGCCCATAAAAAAAGGCTGCCATCATTCATATGAGTCTGTTAAATATTATTGGTACAATTTGCAGCTAATCAAATTATAGTACCTTGTGGTCAAATGTGTCCTTTCCCTTCTCCCAGTTAATGCTTCATGAGACCATTTTTGTATACCACTAGGCTAAGTGGGAAGGGTACTTGCTATCACACAGAGGGTTAATGCAGCTGTATTTGGCTGTTTTTTTGCCAGTCTTTGCCCTTTTGAGTGCCAAGACTTTTTTTTTGTGACATTTTTTTTNCCATCTCCATCACATTTCTGTTTCTTTTTGGAGTTGCATCTTCTGACTTTCTAGCTATGCTCTCCATCCAGTAATGTGCAAGGAGAAAGGACTGTGGAATGTGAAGAAGACGCTATGCTGAAGGCTATCGAGATCCTGTCATTCCTGGAGATAAATGTGTAAGCATCTGCAGCATAAAACAGCTCCAGATGTGAATTTTTACCACGTTTTAGAAAATGTGTCAGAGAGGGGTATTGGAAAAGCAGACTGTTTGTGCTGGGGAATTGCTTTCCTCAGAAATATCCTGTTGTGAGCTTGCAGCTAAAATCTTTCCCTCACTGGCTTTATCTTCCTCCCTTCCAGGACTATAGGCTTCAGTTCAATCATGTTGAACAGGACTGACAGACACTGTGGCCATAAAGCTTTCTTGGTCAGTATGTACAGCAACTACACTAGGAAATTTTGGAGGTATATTTTAACTACAGATGAAAATCCAGGTGTGAATTCTCAGTATTGGCTCCTTTTTTTGAAAGGCAGCGGATGTCAAAACCAACCTGTACAAGCTGCAGATACTTCTGGAAGAGGCAAGGAAAAAAGAAAACATAAATCCACATTTGATTCTTGCAATGTAAGAGTCTTAGTATCCCTAGGATGCCCTAGGGATACTAAGTATCCCTTAGTATCCCTCATTGACGCTGAAAGAGTAAATCAAGTCACCAACTTCCTGAAAATAACAACTTGGATTTCCTTCCAGGTCTAATGAGCCAGAAGGATTTTATGTATCAGAAGTAACTGGATGATGGGAAGGAAAATTGATGCTTTCCCAGATCAGGTCAAACCAGTAGCACTGTTAGAGGGGTTAGGAAATGTTATCTCTGCTCCATTAGCGTTGGATATGGAAATGCTGTTCATGGCATGTACACATGTTGTTCACAAGGGCCTATTTTTACTTACACTGGACACATTCACTTTGCATTTTGGAGCACATGAGCTGTCTTCACTCATGTCATTGCATCCCTGAAGGAGGGCCTGTGACTTCTCTGCCAATGTGATGCAGTGCCAGTTCCATAACAGAGCAGGTCGGTCTCTTTCAATGGAAATTGGGAACCAACTTCAACATTAATAGAATCAAAGGTTAGAAGATGGGATTTATCAATAAACTGTGCATTTTCCCAGGTGTAATCTTGCAACATTTTAGTTGCAGAAATGCAACAAAATGCATGGATTCTCATTTCAGTTTATTTAGCTGAGATCAGTTCAGTCACTGAACTTGATTTAACACAAACTAAGACACTACATAGTGATCCAGTAGAATCCAGTTTTCAACAGCCTAAGGAAGCACTCCGTTGATTTCCCAGCCTAATGTATTTCCATCTGTTCTAGTCATACAATGCCCTCAACTGGAAATTCTTTCAGACCCTCAAAGTCATTCCATAGCTTGAACAATGTTACCAGAATCATGTTGCTGAGAAGATGCCTTGCACTGTGCCTTGAGCCTTCCAGGTAATGTGCTGAGTGCTGACTTAGGTCAAGCTGGATATTTTCCTGAGATATTGTGTCTCAGGAGCTGAGCCCCAAAAACTCACACTACCATCACATGGAGTTGAGTCAGGGAAGGTTTAGGTTAGATACCAGGAAAAGGTTTTTCACCCAGAGAGTGGTTAGGCACTGGAACAGGCTCTCCAAGGAAGTGGTTACAACACCAAGCCTGTCTGAGCTCAGGCAGTGTTTGGATAATGCTCTCAGGCACATGATGTGATTCTTTGGGTGTCTTGTGCAGGACCAGGGGCTGGACCCCGTGATCTTGCCGGGTGCATTCCAACTCAACATATTCTGTGATTCTTTGGTCACATCGTGGTTGTGTCTTCACAACTGAGTTGTTACAGGTTTCTCAGGCTGGAGTCTGTATGATTCCATGGACAACAAACCAGTAGGAAGCCTTGGAGGTAGCAGGGACTTCCCATGCCACAAGGCTTGAGAAAGAGCCAAAATTCTTTCAGTGTCAAACGCCTCCGTTTTGTATAAGGCGCTTTCCCAGGTCACGAGCAGGCTCCGGGCGGAGGCAGCGTGTCCCGGCGGTGGTGCCCACCGGTGGTGCTCTTGCGGTGCGCGGGAGGTGGGGCCGATGCCCGGTGCCCGGTGCCCGCTGGGCGGCGGCGGCGGGCGGGGCCGCNTTTAACTTAGTAGAGTTGAGCTGCAGCCCTTACAGTGCAATGTGGGGACGTTTGTCTCTCCCTGAATCCTGGTGTCTGGCAAACTTTTTTTCCCAGTTCTGTCACTCACTGGCTGCAGCCAGGTAACAGAGATCTAAGACTCTTCCTCCCAATATCAGGATAAATTTTATCCCATTGTTCAAGAAGATATTTGTATGTTCCTAAGCACTGGTAATGACAGGAGGTGGAAGTTTTGGAGAAGATGCATTCTCTGATCCTGTTGCCTCTCCAAGTGTGTCAGGATTTCTGAGCTCTCCTGAATTTACCCTGGTTTTTGTATGATAATGATTTCATTATCTCAGTAAGAGGAAGTGAAAGGACAAATGAAAGAAAACAGGAGAGATTGACATTTGAGAAATGATCCAAGAGTTTCTCTATGAATTTAAACTATAGACCCATAGTATAACTTCCCAAAAACGTGCTAGAAGCAGAAGTGTTTATGGATGGTGCTTGCTTGATTTTCTTGCTTTTTCAATCTATATGTTATGTTTGAGTTTGCCTTCAAATTATTTAGCATGCTATAGGGAACTTCTGGATTTATTTAATTGACTCTTTAAATCTGAATTTTGAAAGGCAGAGATGTCAACACAATGTTATAGAGAATGAAGCATAGAAAACCTCCTGTGCATTAGCAGGCTAAACTTGGCTCTAGAGGCTATTTCAGAATTGCCTTGTGTATAATAGTAATGAAAGTTTTTCCAAAAGCTTTTGTTCTTTATTTGTAGATAGGTTAGGAAGGACCTTATTTACAGGTGTATAAAGCTTTAATTTTAAAACAATTTTTGCACTTTGAAAGAGACATAGCATGCAGCACATTGAAGTAAATTCCAAAACCACAATGCAACCTGTTTGTGGGCTCTTAAAGGTTCAAGAGCAGTAAAATGAACAGAAGAACATGAGAATGTTTATACACCTGTTGTTAACTACCAGAATGTACTTCTTTGAACATTTTTCAGCGCTTATTTTCTTTTTTTACATTAACACTATTTGTACATTCACATTATGTTGCTACTGAAGACTACATGCTGACTGAGGAGAGAATTTAATGAGTTGAAATTTGAAAGCTGTGCATTCTGCAATAATTAAAAGTGATATCTTATTGAATAAGATGTTAAGGTTATTGCAATAGACAAGCTTAAAGCAAGAAATCTGAGTCAAAGAAAGACTATCATTTATCTCAGCTCTTGCCTTAGCTGATTTGTCAAGCTTCTAGGCTATGCAAAAGGTTTTATAATATCTTTTAAATTCATATCAATGCAAAATCACGTTAAGTAGAGGAAAGAGGGAAAGAGGAAAGAGGAAAGAGGAAAAAAATGAGCAAACTAGCCATAATTACTGTGATGAGTCTGAAGAAACTATGTTATATCAATATTACCACAACTTAAGTGGATTGGATAGAGGAAAAAAAGACATACAAGCCATTTACTTGCTCTGATTCTGATGATCACATTTTTTCTGCTCTACTGGTCCTCAGACTATGACCATTGCATCTCCTCTTCATTCTATAGTTATAAGAGGATTAAAAATGGTTGTAGGGTGTGACTTAGATTTTATTGTGCATTACTCAGCAACAGCACAATCATGGGTCCTCATTCCTGCAAAGGAAACATATTTCAGATTTTGAACAGATTTTCATTTTGGTGGAATGCGTGTTACATTTGTATGGTGTATGGGACTCTTCAGAGATAAGGTATTTGCTGGTTTTGTAATGGATTCTGATGAAAGTAAAAGATTAATCATGTCATCACTAATACCATTTTAACTGGTGACCAGTAGTAATTCTGCAACAGTCAGTGGCATTTCCTTTAGATGGTTTTCGTTAACATCCCATTGTATTTAGCAATTACATGGTGAGAAAACTTTTCACAAGCTATGAAAAATATCTGGAAGTCTTATTATTGTTTAGCATTTTTACATGGTTACATTTGTCTTTGTGAAAAATTGAATCTCTCTCATCTGTGGTGAGAAAATATTACAATATCAATTTTGCATAATCAGAAAAGCACTGCAAATCCATCTTGTTAACTTAGCTCATCGATTTTCAGTGGCTTTTAAATCCTATCTAGTCTTATGTACATTAAATATAATCTCAATAGAAGGAGGGCTTGCTTAATATTCCCTTCACCAAAAGGAGCTCTCAGAGTGCAGAACAAGCAGAGTTAATCTTTAGGCTTCCTAGTAGCTTATCTCTATATAATATATAGATATATAGAGTCCCTTGAGGACTCAGTTAGTACCATGCCAGGCAGTATCAGTTGTATTGGCCTCTGTGTTATACCGAAAGCAGCTGTTTCATGAGAGAAGCTAAGTTTGTTTTCTTGGGTAGGTGTTGATAAAATCTGTAGAAGGAGAAGGTGACTTTTCAGCTCCATGGTGCATGGTGACAGCTGCTCCACTTTCTGTTTGGACCTGCAGCGTTGGCTGGCATTTCACTGCATGAACACCTGGGTGGAAGGATCCACTTAGTAGCAAGGATGACTTAACACGTGGTGCCAATACCAGTGGATCTCAAGTATGTTCTGTTTAAAGGTTAGCTATAGGGGCTGGAGCGGTGAGGCTGAGAGTGGTGTTTGCTCTAGGAAAGCTGTAGGTATCCCCTGAACTCCATGGTAAAGCAGAAATATTATTAAAATAACGAACTGAAGTTTGATATGGCTCTGAACTGCAGCTTTTTTGGCTACCACTGATCCTGGGGTGATAGATACACCCATCAGCTCAGCAAATAGCTTGAAGTGTGTGCCAGGCTCTGTGGCTGAGAAGGACCAAGCAGAGATTCAGTTTTAACATGTGATTATGTGACTTAGTGACACAGAACTGTGGTTTATTCAACAGTTCTAAGTAAAATTCTTCTGCAATTAGCTTATTTCCTGCCTCTGGGTATGTATTAGATATTTTCCCTTCCCACTACTTGGGAACAGTGCCAGCATATTTAAGAGACAATTGAGAGCACACTGGGATATTTAAAGATTGCCAGAACTTGTCTGAGTAATGTGTTAGGCTGCTGTGTAAAGACTCTGATGTGCTGTGTGTCTACTCTGGTGAAATTGGCTCAATATGAGGTATTTTTTATTATGTGATGATTTTAAAACTCTTGACATGCCGGGCCAAATCATGTTGTGCAGTCATTGATTTCTAATTTAACCAATTTAAGCATTTTGATGCCAGCATTCCTGTGAGAGTTCCCATGGTTGAAGGCTGGCTAGTAAACTTAAAGTAATCTTGGATATTTATAGGGTGCCTATTCTTGTAGGGTCTTTCTGGCTGTCCCTATCGAGCAAGAAAGCATCGGGAAAGACTCTAAAATACAGTTTCAGTCACTAGGAACTTTTGAGGTTAGTTGCAGTTTATGGATTCTGAAACAGTCACTGAATTACTTACTCGTCCTCAGTTCTCCCCACTGTATCTGCAGTATGGAATAATATATTCTGTACAGAGGGGCACAGGTCTAATATCTCACAGGTATCAAGTGGTAGGAATAAATTTATTATTATTTAATATTTTCACTTATTTTGCTGACTGGGGAATGAACCAGGTACTGTATTCAGGCCTTTATACAGAGGAAAGGTAATAGAAAAAACAGTATGTTACCATTGCACACTCATTTGAGTTAAATGTCAAGAGCATGCAGTTCTGAGGTTTTTTTTTCTGTTTATTTCCCCTTGATGTAATAATGCATGCAGGCAGAACATTCTGGGACTTCCCTGCTCTTCTCTGAACTTTAATGGTCACCTTATCTTTAGCCTTGTGTTTGCAGGCATTGGAGTCAGACAGCGTTTTCCCCAGAGCTGAGCTTCCGTGATTTCCTGTATTATTGCTTCAGTCGACAGTCACTGAGATGGTATCAGAGATGACCTTGGCTTTTGAAGTTTTATTTCAGTTGCAGCTGGAATTCAGGATGTTGATGGTTTCAGGAATATTATTCCAGATGTGTGAGCCCCTGGTTCTCCTCTTGCTTATACCTGAACAAACAAATCAGAAGTAACTCTGTTGAAGAGCTGGGCCTACATTAGTGTTAAACTAATATACATGGGAAGTCATTAAACTTGATTGCTGTTCACAGCACAGGCATTAGTGGCAGCGTTGGTCTGATTTGTCTCCAAGGGAGCTTGGCAAGAGTGGTTGAAGGACATTAACTGGATCTATCCCTAGAGGGGAATTTGGGAAGAACGGCGTGTAGAAAACTCAATTCATTATTCACATAATCTCAGGATATTTGTTTAGACTCAGTAACTGTTACCTCTGGTGTTCAACTTTTACACCAGGCACTGGTCCATGTGCCTGTAGCTATATACTGTGTTCTCACATTTCTTTCCAGATGGTCTTGTGTATTGGTGCCTGCCTGGACAATGAGAAGGAAAAGCTGTGTTGTTGGAACTTAATATTCTTTAACATGGTATTTTCTTAAGTCAGAACATGCAGAAATAGAGCTGCTTTGTTCAACTTCTGCACTAACCCCACCAGGACAAAAGAACCACAGTTTCCCAGTATATAAAATATTGACCATGCTAGTATTTTCACAGGAATTACCAGCTCTTCCACAGTGTCAAAAATAATCTGTTTTTCATTCAGATTCTTTAATATCTTAGATTTTAGATTTGTGGTCTTCAATGAAGAAAGCAGAGATTTGAAAGGCAGCACATCCTGGTCTGTGTATACAGGAACGCTCTTACTTATCTAAAAATAAATTACATATTTATATGCAAATAAATCCTTGTAGATTGTAAACTGTCAAACAAGCAATCCTATCTCTGGATCTCTACTATTTGTTAGACAGTTGATATTTTCTGTCACTGAAATCTGAGGTTACATCTGTGATCCTGTTGCAAATCTAGGAGAAATTACCTTTCGAATGACACATGGCCTGACCTTCATCTCTGGGTAATCCAGGAAGAGTTCCCATTTGGCTGTGGGGACGTAAAGTACAGATTTAGAGAGCGAGTATTTTTCTGTCTGTAGTTTAGAATTCAGTAATGCACTGGATACACCATACCAAAGTTTTTCTTCACTTCTTTGTCAGAGGAGAAGACAGTGTGTTTGTGATAAACTGAAGGGAACAATGAAGACTCAGAATTACCAAACACTGGACTCAAAGAGATTATTATATAATTGCTGTGGTCTTTGAAATATTCTTAGTGTTGAAGGAGATTTCAGGAAGTACCTCTAACAGGGAATGAGAACAAAAATCCCCCAAATCCCACACATTGCACACAAAGTGTGAAAACACACATAATTAGAGCAGCATAGAGTAATTAGACTACAGAGCAAGTATCATGGCAAATTCTTCTGGCACGAAGAATTTATTCATGCATATATAAATAAATGCATGAATAAAAAGCTGAAATAGTGCATAGTTGGATGCCTCCGACTACACTCTCTACTTTCAGTTTCAGAGATAGGCTTTGACCCTCATTTTCCTCATAATATTAATCACAGATGGATGTATAAACTCTGCAAGCAGAAATCCTCTTATCTCCACTTCTTTGTTGTCTGCAGACTACTGTGTTTGTTTCTAAACCTGTTTGTTTAAAGCTCTGATAGTGCAGCTTTTAACAGTGATGCCTGTTTAGTTGTTTCTTCAGAACTGAAGAGTTTTCACAGAAAATTTCTAAGCCTGGCCAATTTGCCAGCCTGGCAAATTGTAAGCAAGCTGAATCCCTCTCTTCTTCAGCAAAGTGTTTCTTGAGAGGCACATTTATACTGGCACACAGTTGCAAAGAGTTGCTAGGGCTACAAATGCAACATGCTTGTAAGGAACACACAGAATCTCCATGATATAAAATCCAAGTGCCTCAAGGATCAGTATATGATGGCTCACCCTATCACAATGTGATGTTTACCTTGCTAAGAAGAACTCAGTTCAGAGACATCAAAATACACCAGAAATCTGAAATGTTATGGTCCATCAATTTGGTGTAGGATTTTTATTTCTACCTCTAAATTTGTTTAATGAAATGCTCAAATGAAACTTTTGTCCCTTTCTGAAAATAAATTTTAAAAAATATAAACCAAACACCCCTGTTTAAACACAGTTTTTGAAATGCTTGATTTCCTAACTCTGTGACATCTGGTCTCTTCCTGCTGCTGTGCACTGTGTGTGCTGATGCCATGCAAGCCAGCTTTGGATGAGCATTTTGTGAAATGTGAAATGTTTGCAGTCACAGAGTTTGCAGTGTGAAGTTGCAGTTTGCAGAGTTGGGGAGGCCAGGATGTGGTTGGCCTTTAGAGATCCAGTGGCAAGCCGTGGCAAGAAGCACAGTAGCTCTGTCAGACACGAAGCGTATTCAGGATTGCTGGTTGTGTGTGTAGCTCCTAACACCTCTGCTCTCAAGCTGTTGGCATGTACCCTGGGTATTTGTAATACGTGTGTGCTTGAGTTTCCTCCATTGGATTGGTAGCTGCTGTTGGTTACTTAAGTTGAAGAGGCCTTTTTCGCAATGACTCAAGTGACAGAGCATGTGAAACAAATAGCTTGATGATTTTAGGAGCTGTATTTTGGTGCAAGGATTTCTCAATGGTTGGGTGACTGGACCTTGCTCAGTCTTGCCTCCCTTGTTTCCTTTGGAAGAAATTAAGAAACTTGTTGGGAAGTTTACCAAGTGCTGGGAGCTTGCTGCTGGTACCACTGTGGGAGGGCAGGCTGCCCCTGAGACCACTTGTTTTCCCTGCAGGGGAAGTGAGGCAGATTTGCATGTGCAGTGATGTGGATGTGCAGGGGGCTGGTGCAATGTCGGGCTGTTGAGGGAAAGCCATGACAGTGACTTTGAAGAAAGCCATGATTTTCAAAGGAAAGTAGGTCCAGACTGGGCTATTTCAACCAAGCCAAGCCACAAACTTTAGAGGAAATCCAGACCTGATTGAAATTTCAGGTGTTTAAACTTGCTGTCTTCCATATCTTTGAAGAACCATCTTTACTTTGCCAAAGTCTGTGGTTATTTGGTGTTCATCTACCTCCCAGCTGAAAACAACTTCAATTAATTAAGTGGCAGTAGAGCAGCCCATTCACTTTAGCACGTGACAAGTGAGGAGCAAATGTCAGCAGCGATGTCTGGCTGTCAGAGCAGGTACAGCACATCCCTGCTTGCTTGCACTGATTTGCCTGTGGACACAGAGCTCTGATGTTTATCAACATCTAAGATTTCAGGGCTGTGCCCAAAAAGCTCAGTGTGTAGCCATTTGAAGCTGTGCTAGTGATAAAGAGGCAGAGCAGTGAATAATAAATCTAGCGTGCCTTGGAGGGTGATATGAAGATAGAGAATCAAAAAGTATTAAATCCTGAGGTGGGATAATTATTTTTAATGACTGTTTACTAGTCTGTGCTTCTTAGAAAGTAAGGGGATTTTGAGATGGTGCAATGTGTGTTGCTAAACTGCTAGCTGCTGAGAACAGGACTATGTTTGTCCTAAATGGAAACCAACAGATGGAGTTTTGCATGTTCAGGTAAATAACTTCAAGACAAAAATGCATGAAAGAAAAAACAATATTGAAAGGAAGCATATTCTGAAGACAAGCCTTCGGAGGAGGTTTGGAGACAGGAAATCTGCTTTATGTTAGCAAAAACACTGATTTTTTGAAGCTTCCAGGCTGTGTTCTATACCACTTAAAGTGATGAAATTCTTCCAAAGTCATCAGGATTATACCCTTCCACTAGCTTTAGGGATTGTGCCTTCCTGCTGGAAGGCCATTTGATCTTTCTTGTTTTTAAATATAAATGTGAATTTCTCACGAGATCTCCTTCATTTCTTAGTGTAGTATAAATGTTTCTGTTGGCAGCATTTTTCTGAACAAAATGCCAGGCAGATTTCTGATACAGTCCTACATCCAAGGTTTTGTGCATTAGGCCAGTCAGAATTTCTCCAGTAATTTCCAGGAATTCCTTTCTAGTGGTAGTTGCCCAACAACTGAAGCCTTGATTTTGCTTTTTTTTTTTTCCTGTGGGCTTTGGCTGATGGATGGAGATTAATGCTCTCTAGTGACCCTTTTTCAGCTGGGATTAAGAATTCAGCATGAAGTCATTGTGACAAGCACAGTAATTCCCAACAGTGAAACTCGTTCAGGTAAAACTTCAGCTAGTGCTACTGTATTTTTGCTGCTTTGTCTTTTCCTAGGAGACAGAAAATGTATTATATCTCCTTGAGGTCAGCTTTGATCTGCAAATGCAAATGCACTCTGTGGATGGCATTGAAGTTAGTTGCTTGTAGAGGCTTTTGCTTTCCAGCTAAGTGGGAAACTAGACCAGAGTATGATTTGTTTCCTGTTTGTGATGGCCCTTGCGCTTCTCATAGATTATTTGTGTGACAGCTTTCCTTTGTGAAGGGCCTTTTTAGAAAATTGAGAAGTTGAGTTGTCCATTCACAGATATCAAACTTCTGCACTACTAGAAAGCTGCTGAGCCACTTATGGGACTCCTCACTGGAGGTCCATTTCTCTAAGTACAAGTATCTCTTACGAGAAAGAGATTAAAATAAAGTATTTTTTTCCAAGTATTCAAGAAGGACTTCTCCACTGTAGATCTGGTACTTCTACTAAATGTCTTTAAGACACTCATATAAAAATACTTAATAATACTCCCTCCTACTGGCTTGTCAGACCCAAGTATTCAAACACTAGATACCAGCTGAGAAGTACAAATAAATGTGGTTTTCTTCTGATCTTCTAGGAATGACGGTAAATCTTTGCTATTATGAGAGTTATGAACCTCCTGCTTTTAAATATCCATGCAGTTTTTAATCAGGAGTTGATATTCTTAGCAAGCCATGCGACTCCAGGAGCAGGCTCACACTGTGGCACAGGCTGCTGCTGCTCCCTGACATTGCTTGTGCTGCCTCCTCTCTGCTTTTACCTCAACAGAGGCCATGGATAGCCATGATGCAAATTAGTTTCCATGTGAATTTAATGCAATGGAATGCCAGAAATGTGTATAGCTATGTTGTGCCCAGGACTTGGGTCACCCCTGTGAATGAGGTTCCTTGAGGTTTACGTTCCCCAGCATTCACCTGTTTCCACATCCAGTGAGTGCCTCCTTAGTTGTGACGGTGAGCAACAATTGGTAGTATATTGTCAGAGGTCATCACAAGGCAGTAATTCTGTCACATGGGTGTGCTGGCTAATTTATACTCTAGAGCTTTTTGCCTGACCTTGCAATATTGCAGAGATACAATTGTTTGGATTTTTTTCTTGTTAATGTGCAGAATAGATTGTTAGAATAGATTGTGATTTACAGTGAATTGGGATAATGCCAGTCTTGAAAGATCCTGTGCACCTTTTTGTGCGGAGAATAACTTCAGTTTTAGTCGTTGATTCAAAGATGTTGCAAGTATTTTTTTTTCTGTAGCTTTCCTCTGTCTGAAAAATAACGCTAACAATTAATCTCCTCAGGGCTTCTTCACATCCTAATTACAACCAAACCTCTCATTAGTCCCACAGGGAGAGGGAATCAAACACCATATGGTATTTTACACTTCGGATGCTGTGCGTACCAATAGCTGGAAGGAGACAGGAAAAGGGGGAGTTAACAATTCATAACCATTTATGGAGCAGGCACAGCCCTACTTGGAGCCAGTTCAGCAGAGCCCGAGTGCCTGGGATCAGGGATTTATCTGGCCGGGAATTGCCGTGCACGCGGGGCTCTGTGCGCTGCGCCGTGCCAGGATCCCTGCGCTGGCATCCGCACCCAGGGTCAATTCAATGCACACACGCCTCCCGGGAAGCGCCATGGCTGGGTTCTACGGGTGCCTGAAAAGTAAAAAGTAAGTGCCATACTGAGCCCTCCCCTCCACCTTTCCAAAGGGAACTGAGTCTAGTGGGCGCTTGGAAATTCTGTCTTTGTTGCATTGCAGCTGCAGCATTGAACAAAGTGGTTATGCCTCGGGTCTGAAGTACCAGCCTGAGCACAAAAGTGCAAAAAATAAGTCATGGCTTAAATATTAGTCTGGTGAAAATTGGTCATTGTTTTTTTTTTCTCCTTCAGAGGTATAAATGTGAAATATTGCAAAAGGAATTAAGAACCTTTTCCTGTTTAATTATAGCAAGAGGGAAAATGCCCTCTTCCCTAGTGATTAGCTATATTGTTTATGTATTAACACATAAAAAGGAGAAATACAGAAATTCACATTGGCTTTTAAAAAATGTTCAACTAGAAGTCTCGCAGTAAATGTTCTTTAAGAACTTGATGAGCTCAGTTTTTTTTTCTATAAGCAATCGGAGGTTTGTTTCTGTAATTGCTCCCTCTTGAGAGATTTGGTTGTATTTAAAAGAATTATTTTTTTATTGCTTCACTGGCATGTTCTGTTGGGGTAGACTGTCAAGGGAAAGGAGAATGAGAGAGTGCATGTTAGTATTTGTGCTTTAAACCATCATGAAGATGCATTCTGTTTTTCTTTTCCTTTGACATTGTCCCGGCTGAGGCATGGAACAAAATTTCCTGCTGCCAAACCTGAGGAGTTGTTTGATCGTGTTTTGCACCAGCAAACTGCAGAGGGCTCTATTCTTGCACCCGGTGAGGGATTAGAGAGGGAACATGCACAGTGGAAGGCAAGTGAAACTGTGTCTTGAGGCTTGGGATGTGAATACTGATAGCTAAATGTGTGGGTAAGTCCTGGATAGCAGAGGGAGGAAAATAGTTCAGAAGTGGAGCTGGCAACTGACTCTTTCCTTCTCCCAAAGGTTGTATCCCTCACACCACGTTACTCTGGTGGAAATGTGCATTTTCAAAGGTGCACAACTCCTACTGGATTTCTGTTAGCATTTCCATCCCATATAGACTCCTTTCCTCCTTTGAAATTTGTAACACAGAATTAATATTTGGCAGAGAAGTTTGCTTTCGATAAAGGGAGAGTGTGCCATCAGAACTAGCTAAAGGGCTATGGGTGAGTCCTGGTGAAGGTAGGTGGATGGGCATTTGAATTGACAAAAAGTAGTAAATTTACATTGCTTGATTTCCCTCCTGAAATCCTTCAGAATCTAATGCACTTAAAACAAATTTGAAATTCAGAGAGAGACTAAAAAAGCTGGACAGATTAAGCTTTTTTACATGTGGTAAAGCTTCTCTTCTTTCCTGGTCAGTCTCTACCTGGCTTATGAGGAACAGGGTTCTTTTTCTTCAACAGGTTCTTCTTTCTTGATATTCTTCAGTTAGGTCTCTATACTTGATATATATGCACAGGTTATATTTCTCAGCCTGTTATTTCAGCCCTGTGATGTATTCCCAGGTGAATTAATGCAACTACTAACCCTTTGCAGTCTTCACAAATTTTATATGCTGATTTGGCTGTGGTTTTTGGCAGTTAAAATAAGTTCAAGACACCAGTTGCAGTAATAGTGATGTTTTTAACTTGGGATAAATTTTCGATGAAATTGGTTTGGAGTTTAACATGTAGTATTTGTCTTTCTGGACAAATGTGTCATTGGAACAACTTCCCCAAATTCTCACATGGTCATTTGACCTGTAAGAGTTAGTTTGCTTCCTGAATGGAAGTTCTTTTGGAATGAAATTATTTTTATGCTTTAAGCAATTGGCTTGGGTACCAGTAGGAATTTGGCTGAAGTGGCTTAGAGCTCAGTACCTGCCAAGAAACCTGCCAGGGACTTTGCGGAAGGGTTCCCTCCAGGACTTTGAGCTGCTGAGTCCAGCTAAAGCATCTGGAGTGTTTTAAAAGCTGCTTTAGGTAGTGCTCTCCTGTGCTGCTGTCACATTTATCCCACTCCCCAACATTTTACAGGAGGAGACAAAGGCTCTGCCTTGATACACTGTAGTAATGTGTGGCTGAATCTGATCTTCGTACACATAGTCTTGTCCCTCTGCTTTGTTAATGTCCTCTTATGAAATGAAGAAAAAGAACCCAAAGCCTAATCCAGGTAATTCTTCATCACAGTCCAAATCTTGCCTGCTATTTCACTGAAATAAAACTTCTAGATTGCTTTCATGTTTCTCTTTAACCAGCATATGCAACCTGAGTAATCTTGAATTGTTCTGCAAAGTTTATAGCTCATCGCCCTTGTTGCAGAGTTCTAGCTTTTTTTCTGCTCCAAGCATGGTGCCAGAAAAAAAAATATGATACCTGAATAGATATGATAAAGTTTCCTAAAGCCTGTGGAGGAATCTTTTCATATGCTTCTCAGTTTTTGGGACTAGTCAAGTATGTTGTTATGAGCTGAAAATGTGGTTGCTTGAATAGTAAGGTTCACTGATGGTCAATGCAAACTGCCAATTTCCCAAGAAAAATATACCGTGTTAGAAGCTATATAAAATATTTGACTGAAGGCTTTTTGTGCCAGTTCAGACTGGTTTCTATAGCAGACTATAAGAAAAGGTATTTAACTACTATATTTAATGTGGTCACGCAGGATTTCATGGTGCCTTTCACAAACAATCCCAGAATTATGGACATTTCAGCTTGAATGCCTTCTGCTTTGCTAAGCTTTGCACTTCCAGTGGGGTATTGTGTTCTTTTCCTATGTTCCATAATTGTCAAAAAGTGCTGATGTGCACTTTTATCCTGCAAAGAAGTTCAGCATTTGGGTAAAGCAAGTTGATCAAGGAACGCATCAGTAGAATATTCAGTATATTTCTAGATTGTTTGAGATGAAAGCAATTGCCAATCTGAAATGATGTTATGACCATGAAATTGGTAAAATACGTTTTCTGGGTTAGGTTGTTAGCTGTTGCTGCATTTTGTGTTGTTGCTTGTTCAGGTAAGTGTCAGGAAGAGATTGTGGTGATTGCTGGGTTTATTCCAAAGATGGAACAGAGCTGTCCACCTGATGATAAGCTGACTGTTCACTACCCCTGTACCTTCACCCCAGCCTTCTTGTTGGAGAAGCTCATAAGGACGGTGGAAATCCCAAAAATCCCTTTGTCCTTGAGGCTAGTTACACTTTTTACAGCTTTTGCATGCTTGTGTGGTCCCTGGAGCCTTTGGCTCCCCATCCACAGCAAGCAGCTGCTGTTTTAGCTTGGACAGTGACAAGTGGATTGGAAGTGGTTTAAAGCTCCACCAACTGCTACTGGAGTAGCAGCTTGACACGTGGAGGCCGGGGCAGTGTGAGCTGCTGGCTCTGGGAGCTGCTGGCTCTTCTCTGTCAGCAGCTCATTCGCCTCCTGTGGCTTCTCTCCCTTTCTGGAGGCGTGTCATTGCCACGGGGGCTGAGGAGCTGCGTTCCTGGCTGACTGCAGGCAGCGGTGCTTTGCTCTTTGGCACGGTTTTAGGCATTAAGCATCTCTCCAAGACTCCAGGGTGTTTAAAGCAAAACACTGAGTTCCCTGGCCACCCCTGCCTGTGGCATCCCCAGCATCATCTTGGCTCAGCCGTGGTCCGTGGGCTCAGCTGGCAGCTCTGCAGCTTTGGGATCAGTGCAGGCTTCTTGGGAGCTGTGGCAGAGTCACTGCCCCTGTGGTGATCTGGGGTCTGTCTGTGTGGCTGATGAATTCAGGAGAGGTGAAGCGCTCCCCATAAACACTTTGGTATTCTGGAATATGTCTGTTTACATGTCTTTTTATTGTAGATCACTTTAGCATATTATTTCACAACAAGAGCAAGAATCACTTGTTAACAGCTTTTCAGTGTTGGGGGATTTTGAGATGAAAGTATCTGAGTATGAGAGTTGGTTTCTGCCCAGCAAAGCAAGTTCACCTGTGTGAGAGAAGGAGACAATCCTTCGATGAGTTTCAAGAAACAGCTCTTATGGAAAATGGAGAGCTCTCCCCAGTAAGGCCAAAACAGAGAGCGTGAGCTGAGGTGAAAACACTCCTCAGGTGTTGTGAGTCTCTTGGAGGAATCTTTCAGTACACAACCTAGAAGCATGTTCCTGTATTTGGCAATTATAGAGCGTTTGGACATTTGTGAGCATTTTGTCTGCAGCCCACAGGAGTCGTTCAGTGCTCTGCCTGGTATTAAATGTATAGAGGCTTAAGTACTGTATTCTTTTTCAAAAATAGCAGAGAGGATGAACAAAAGCAGTTAGGAGGTGTCAGAGCCATGGCACTGCAGGCAGTTGGGCACCGTTAGTACAATGGTGCTGTATTATTAACAAAAAAAATCAACTCTTTCTCTTTGTGTTTCATTCTGTTTTATTCATCTTTGTGCAAGAAGTTCAGTTCTGTCTTAATACACCAGTAAGTCACTCCCATCTCCTCATTCTCTTCATGCTTCTCTCTGGATGGTGTTTGTTTTAGCAGCCACAGTGTACAGTGTGTTTGCTGGCTGTAGGCAGAGGAATTCCAAGCAGGCCTGTTTGTTTGGTTTCAGTAGAACAGTCCTTTTGCTATCACCAAGGTTCTGAGTATTTGGCAGATATGCTGTCAAATTGACCTCTAATGCTGCCTGTCCTACTTCACTTGCAGTGGGGCAGAAGCTTGGGTTGGGATAATCTGCTGAATGTGATTCTCACTCTTCTGCATCATTTGTCCATCAGGTTTTTTGTCTACGTAATTTTGCCAGACTGAGCCATGAAAACATGTTGTCATAATTTTCCCTTGTGTTCTCTTTTTAGACAGAAACTTCTGCTGCACCAAGTGTCTAGCCTTGTATACCTAGAGTCAACTGGAGAGATTAATTTGTTATTTCCTCCTTGTGCAGAGGTCTACAAAGTTTTAGGCTTTCACATCTGCTGTGATGTGAAGGCCTAGAACTGGATGTAGAAGCTGAAATCTGATTATATATGGGACAAAAATGCAGTGGGTTCAAGTTGTACTTCCAATAGATAACCTACCTGAGCTAGTGTAGGGCAGGTAGAGCTGATTATCAGCCAGATTTGAGAAAGTCTGAGATAAATCTGTCCATGGGGAAACAGGAAAAAAAACCCAAGGTAATTCCAAGGTTGATTCCCTTCCATCCACCAGATTTCTCCTGCTGTAGGAAAGCAGCTGAGCACAAGGTGTTCTGCACTAATGTGATTCAAGCTTATAGTTCTGCAGTACATCTGTTATAGTCTCAAGGTTGGTAAAACTATTATGGATTAAGTAGTTTTAAATATTATTTTGAATAGCGCAAATACTAACTGCAAACTCTCTTATTTTGATTTGTTTATCTTGGTATTTTATTAATAATTATTTGTTTTAAGTTAGCAGGTGGCCTCTCACTCCCTTGCGGGAGTCGCTGTATAAAGAAAGAAAAAAAAAACCCAGTCAGTTGATATCCTGTCTGATTTTGCTTGCACATGCTGAGCTGTCACTGCTCGTCACTGTGCCAATAGTCAAGGTTGTGCCAACAGCCCAAGGTGTCCAAGACAAAGTGTGTGAAAAAGGCATGACTGGGGCCACACACATCATTATTCATTTCTGTCGCTCTATTCTCACCTGTATTCACACCTGTGTGTGCTGCTGCATTTGGGTAAGTGTACAGGTGCCAAGTCATTCTGTGCTCTGTTGTATCTGTCTCCATCCTATAGCATGTTGGTATCTTTGTGACTGTTGTGCTTTAACCCCAGCAATTAAGCCCTATAGCAGGCAGTCAGTCAGTCACTCACTCACTCACTCACTCACTCACTCACTCACTCACTCACTCACTCACTCACTCACTCACTCACTCTCCCGTGGTGGGATTGGAGAGAGATTTCCAGAGTAAATGTGAGAAAACTCGTGGGTTGAGATCAAGACAATTTAATAGGTAAAGCAAAGGTCATGCACACAAGCAAAGTAAAACAAAGAATTTATTCCCCACTTCCCCAGGGCAGGCAGGTGTTTAGCATCCCCCGAACAGCAGGTTTCTGTCACGTGTTATGGTGACAGGAAGACAAATACCATCCCTCCAAATGTCCCACCTTCCTCCTTCTCCTCCAGATTTATATGCTGAGTGTGAGGCCATATGCTCTGGGATACCCCTCGGGTCAGTTGGGATCAGCTGTCCTGGCTGTGTCCCCTCCCAGCTCCTTGGGCACCCCCAGCCTCTTGCTGCTGGGGTGGGGTGAGGAGCAGAAAACACTCTGGGTAAGACATGTTTAGTGATAAAGGAAGCATCTCTGAGTTACCAGCACGGTTTCAAGCACAAATCCAAACCACAGCTCTATAGCAGCTGCTATGATGAAAATTACCTCAGCCCTGACCAGGATGCTCTTGGAATTGTAGCACTCTCAGTCAGAGCAGGGAATCTTGGCTGTGCAGACAAAGCTGCTCAACCTTGCTTTCTAACCATCCATCCAGAGCCAAGGTGTCATTCCAGCTTCAAAATTTTTTGGTGGTTGTTCCGTTTGGCCTCTGGTGTTAACTAGTGAACTAAATGTTTGACTTGTATTCCTGATGAATTCATTTATGCTTATACGTTCTCAGAAATATGTAACTGTGCACTTCTGCTGGGGCTTCCAGGTATCACTCATCTAACAAGGTGCTTGTGATCCACACAGTAGCTCTGATGCAAATGAGATATCTTTGAGTAGTCTAGCTCAGAATTAGGATGTAGACATTGTGCTAACAATCAAGCTATCTATGTACATGGGAAAATACAGACCTGACAGAGGTAAGGAGGAATTGTTTGCTGATTCATTCTAGCAAACTCTTTCCATCATTTCAGTTTAGTGAAAATAGTGTTTCGAAAGCTTAAATTAAAAAGATGCAAATTGCCTTATTGCTTCCTTTCTTGAAGCCTTGGCCTGAGAAGATCTTACAGAATGTCTGTTGCCATCTGATTCTCTTCCCCATGTGCCTGCTTGTCACTACCCCATCTTGCAGTTCTTGTTATCCTTGGTGTCACACTCCTGGGTTTTTCTGCTGTCATATACTCCTCTGCTTCCTGATGCTACTGTACCACTACCTTAAAATACAGTTGAATTCAGCTTGATACTCCATTGGTGCAAAACAGCATTAGCTCAGATAATCTTATTTTAGATACCCTGTTTTAGAGAGGTATTTGTGTCTGGAATCCCAGAGAAGTAGGATCCCTTTTTAGTAGTTACACATATAGAGTGAAAGGTCAGTAGTTACTCTTGGGACAGAAATTGCTCAGGAACTGCTTTGAGCACAGGGATGATCTCCCTTGGCTCCAACATCCTCCATGTGCTTCAAGACCAATTATCCTTCAGGAGGTGCCTAACTTGAGGCTCTAGAGAGAGCAGAGCAGGGACAGCAGGAGGTTTTCTTTCTAATAGAAGAAGGGAAGGAAACCATCAAACTTCACACACAGCTGCAGAAGAGCCCCTGTGCTTTCTCTGACCCCCCTTGATCAGGGGTTGAAATGGTCTCTGAGCTGCAGAATTGCCCACGGGCAGTGGGAACCTGGGGTTAGCCAGACAGACACAGAGTGTTTCAACACAGGAAGGAGCTAGCCTTGTTTTTATTTGTTGTGTGTACAGGCAGTGGATTCTGGCAAATAGGTTTTGGGACTTCACATGAAGGGAGATTTCCTGAGGCAGCTTTCCAAAGGCAGCTTCTGAGACCACAAAGCCTGTGTTTTATTTGCTTCTTTATAGCCAAAAGATGGCTGACTGGTTTTATGGCATTTTGATCTTCAGAGTGAAGATTTGTAACAATTTGTCCCAGAATTCCCCCTCCCCACTTTTTTTTCTGTGCATTTTAAATTCTTGGCCATTAAATGTCTTTATCATCTCTTGTCCTGAGAAGTTTCGTCTCATCTGAAGATATTTTTTTTTTATTTTTCCCCATCTTTAAGCTGCTCTTTAACCAAAAATTGAGGGATAAGTGACTGCTTTGGAAAAACCTTAAAAAAAGAGAAAACTTTAGATATAGCCTAAAGTTCCATGTTTCAGTTCTGGTGTTTGGCTCTCTATTGTTCCAGCCTCATTTTTCCTGCAATAATCAGACAGTTTAGTTTGGTAAAAGTCCCTCCAAACTCTTTTCTTTCAGGCCCTGGATGTAATGATTTTCCCCAGTTTCTAAGAATAACCTATTGGAAATCACTGTCACTCAAATATGGGGGCATGGCCTATATGCAGATTAGTCTTGTGAAATTTTATGGGATTCTTTGTTATTTACCTTCTGTGTGGTTCTAGCACTCGTGTCAGTCCATACAGTTCCAGCATGCTGCTCTCCTGCAGCAGAGGTGATACTTAACTCTTCCACAGGGCTCATTAAGCTTTCCAGGAGTTCAGTGTGACCATTGTGATCCCACAGATAAAGAAGCTCATGGCTGAGTGATAAATACCTTGGTTCTTGTTAGAAATCCAGCAATTTGCCCTGCTATTCAATGATAGAGACAGGAAAAACAGCGAATTTACCCAAGTCCCAGCCCAATAGTCTCCATCTGCTAGAATACATTTAGAAGACAAGCTCTGTCTCATAGATTTTGCTGTCTAAACTAGTATTTGTTCAGAGATACCTTTGAGATATTGGCAATTTCCATGGAGTTTTCTCAGGCTCACAGTCTTTCAAGCCTCTGTAGAGCATGTTGAAGCCAGCTGATGGCAGACCTCTTTCCTTTGCCACCTTTTGCTGATCCCTACAAAGCAGCCCATAGACTCCCCGGGCTCTGCACACCACAGGTCAGATCCCACCCATCTAACTTTATGCCTGAAGGCTCCAGGTGAAACAAAATTAATTAGGAATCTGGAGAGGGAGTAAAAAGCACATACACAAGCTAGAACACAGTGGCTAAATATGTCCACCACCAGATCTGGGATGGAAGATTACACTTACTTGTTGAATTTGCCACTTTGAGAGGCAGAGACAGTAAGCTTGACTTTTGTTCCCATGCTTGACTCTCTGACATCTTGACTCTGCTGGCATGAGGCATGTCTGTTGTTCAGTGATAGTGACTTGACATTTCCTGTTGCTTTGCCTTGAATCCATTTCCAAAGGCAGTAATGCACACTGGGAGTAGCTCCCTAACTGGCAAAGACAGCCTTTGGTTGCATCCCTGTTGATTTTCAAATGCATATTCCTCCTCCTCCACAACTACTTCAAATGTATCCATGTCAAGTGGATCTGAGAGTGTCTCCTACTGCTGGCAACTGGTTCCTTTAGTGTGGTTGCTGAAAGACTTTGCTATTCTTTTTCTTTTTTCTAGTAAGAGTGTGAGAAGATCCTCATTCCAGCTGTTTCCTGAAATTTCCCCAGTGTGTTAGTGTGAAGAAAAAGAACTACCACATGGGGAAAGCTTAGTCCTATGCTAATGCCAAATGCTGGAATTTAACTGGGTCATTTCATGTCCATTCCTTTAAAATGGAGACAGTCTGGGGCCAAAATCTTGTTGTGGCTTAGATCATGGCTGTGTTAGAGCCAGTCTTGATTTGGGCAAATTTCTGTCACATTTCTCCTGATTGGTACTGACCTGCAAATGCACTGTATAATCTCTGTGATAAATTATTATTATTAGGGATGGACTATCAAGAACCGTTTTCCTTGGCTTTTGGCTAACCGGTATGTATTTGCTCTATTGTCTGAGCTGATACAAACTTGCAACAGAGATCTTGCACAGACAGCAGCTACTCAAGATTGTGCTAATAAGCACAGCAGAGTAATTAGGTGATGAGGACAGCTCGAAGTGGCACCAAACCAAGTTAATCTGTCTGGTGTGGGCGCCAGGTGTTGCAAAGCTCCCAAGCTGAGTACAGATCAGCAGCTGCCCTGCTCAGGTACCTGCCTCAGGTTTAAGGTACAGGTTTGTGCTACAGACCAGTGCCCACATGCAGGGACACAGTTCTCTAGTGCTAAATCAACAAATGGAGGAGTGCAGGGAGGGAGGGAGGGGAGTCTGTGGAGATGGGGCAGCAGTGCAGGGGACAGAGGCATTGACCAGTTTCTGGACTGGTAACACAGTGCTTATGAATTTTTCCTGTCTACCCTTCCCCCTTCTTATCCTCTTGGCTTCTCACACAATTATAGAATGAGTCTGTGTGACTGTATGAAAGGCATTTCCTCCTCTTACTTTTTTTTTAAAGTCAGCTTCAGCCCACCAGCTGCTTTCCATTAGTGTTACACACACACTCACTAGGAGGACAGGACATAAAGCTCCAGGCACTGCTGAACAGCAGAAATCCTTCAGAACTGCTGTCAAGCAGAGGCTTCTCAAAGTAGGTTGCAGCTAACAAGAGTTCAGCACGTTGGGATCTGTTCTTCTGGCGAGTCCTCGTGGAGGAGCCAAGGTGTGGGGACAGAGGGGGATCGGGAGCCTTGTCTGAAAGCAAAGTGAGAGAGCTGGGAACAATCTCTCCATGTGGATGGTTGTTTGCTCTGGGTATCATGTCAAGGTTTATCGGTATTAAGTATTATCTAGATGCTTATCCAGACTTTCTGGTGAGTACTACTGCTGTATTTGTTATTTGTGATCCTTGGAAAAGGGCGTTAAACTTTCTTGAACTATCCCTCCTTCAGTGAAAATTACAAGATCAATATTAATTAACTATATAAACTCTTCGCCTCACCATTACCAGTGGATAAAGTATCAAGGATCCTGGGGTAAACTGCTGTTCGTGCTATTCTTTTATACCTACATAAAACTGTCATGGGAGGGATCCCATGGGAGATACCAACTAGGGGCTGGCAAAAAAACCTGGGAATTTCATCCTAGAAACACTACATTGTAGAAGAGCACAATGGGATCAGCTGTACAAGGTCTGATTCTGGTTCCTCCTGTCATGTTGGATTGTAGTCTGTTTCAACAAAGCTGTTTGTTGAATCCCACATTGTTCAGGATGTTCTCTGACCATGGGTCTTGAAGTGCGGGTCATTCATCCCATGGAGAGCAAAGGGAGCTTTGGTTGCTGAGTTTCTGATATGCTCACGGGATGTGAAAATTGAATAGAAGCCTTGCTGGCTTTGCTATTGCTGTATGATTGACTCTGAAATACTGTTCTGTGGAGTTGCAGAGGGTAAACTTTACTTCACTTAGCTGTCATTGGATTAGTGAGTTCATCGATAGCTTGTTGGGTTCCCAGGGAGGGAAGCCATCAACCACATTTGTCAGAACAAAGTCCTCTAATGTGCTTTAATAAGAGAGAAGAAAATTTAACCTCTCAGTCACCTTTTGCTGCAGAATGTAATCTGAATATTAAATCATCCTGCATTCTGTGTTTTTCTGAACCTTGGTTTTCAGTAGAAATAGAGGGGCTTTCTCTGAGGTCCTGCAGTAGCTTAAAGTGTGTTCTGGTGGAGGCTGGCTGCAGGGTGGTGACCTGGAGGACCAGATGAGGTCCACAGGATCCATTTTCCTGTGCTGATGCATTTTGCTGTGAAAAGTGAAAAATGCTGAAATCTGGAGCATAAGCTTGATTTCAAATATTTTATGTAGCATGGAGGAAATGGGTCTTTAAAAGCTCCAGCCCAAAATTTCACCTCTTTTTCTTGGCTGCTTGCCACTGTCTGTCTTCTTCAGGCTATGAAGATGCTAACTGAATGCAGTGCCTTGCATTCTTAAGGCTTTATTTCCTCAAGCCTTTGTTTGATAAGAAAGAGGCTGTTCAGGGTTCGGCATCTCCTGTCATAGGCCTTCTGGAATGCTTATGCAGAACCATGGGACTGAAGCTGAAGAAACACTAAAGGTGGGGTAGGAGCTTGCTTGCTGTGCAGTTTCCAAGTCTTCTGCTCCACTGGAGAGACCCAAGGAGGCTGTGTCCCTTTTCTGAGGCTGAGCAGAAAGCGTTTGTCTTGGACCTTTGTTAAATGTAAGAAACTTGAGTCCTGTATGATGCTAACTTCCCAGGAGTCCTTAAATACACAAACCAAGCAGTGAAAGGGAATTGTCTTTTTTCATTTAGCATTCTCCCCCCCCTCTACCCTCCATGTACATATTAAGTTATGTGTTTAGCTCAGCAAAGCAAATGGTCAGAACACCATCCTGGAACTTTATTTCTTTTGCCCTACCACTGCCCTCCCATAGAGCACTCCAAATATTTGTCCAGTTGGTTCAGTTTGTAAAGGGGAGACAAGGACATTTCTCCTGTTCCTGGAGATGTTTTTTTACTTTTCAGACTCATTAGTTCCTGTAAGGAGTTGAAGAGCTCTAAGTGAATGCAGCACAGTAGGATTATGAATGGAATTTTGTATGGGATAGCAGAGAGCCTAGGTCTAATACATCAAACCAAGGGAGGGTAGTGATGACTGCTAAGGTCCATTGTTGGAAGGTAAAACAATTTGTTTGAAGGTAAAGCAAACCCTGCAACTTTGTAGGAGTTTAATTGCTTGAAAGTACACTGTAACAATGCAAATAGGGTCTAATAATGTCAGTATTATTTTTGTGATTGCATTTGTATAGGAAGCCACTCTTTGTAAGTAATTAATTAAATCACAGTTGTGGTAATCCAGCCCTGTGCAGGGAGAGGCAAACACTGTGCTGTTGGTAAACTTTCAGTCTTTTCCATGGTTTGGCTTTTGAAGGGTGTGGCAGAGATTCAGCATCTTGTGTACCCTGCACCTCTGCAGCAGGAGGTCTCTGCATATGCAGGGATTGCAAATACTGATTGAGAGAGGATTAAGAACATATCAGAAAGCTGTAGACTGGGGAAATGTGCCCACTGTTCCACTTTTAGTGAGAAGCAAACAGTAGCTGTGACTCGGCAGCTCTGCTGTCTCAGCTGGCTGTGTCTGTCCCTGCTCCACCCTGAGAAGTCTCCTGCATCCCTCTGTGAGCATCTTCTCCCAGCTGTCCTGTAGCGTCTCAAGAGTGTCAGAAATACTGCTCTAAAAGGGCATTTACTTAACCTGATATTTTTATCACTGAAAATCAATACACAGACAGTATTTGTTTAAAACTTTGTCTCTAATGGTGTAATGCTGTGGGAGAGCTCACAGGGTGTTAGTGCAGCTGATTGAACTGAATGTACATGGTATTGATACATCCTGACACTGTGTCTGTCTGCTGTTATTAAGGCCAGGAAGTGCTGAATATCTGGAGGTTCGATTGGTTAATGCCTGTGCACTCACACGTATTTGTATTGAAGGGGTTTTGTCCTCTTTTTCTCCATTACACTGACCTCCAGGCTAGGGTTTGTTGCTCAGAACATTGGCTAACTCTTCTCTGTAAAATACAACTCACTGCCTTCAGAATTTGAAGTCTAAATGCCATCTAATTGCTAACTTTCCTCCAGGTATGTCATTGGGTTTTTAATGATGGGACCTCCACTTTGCTGGTGGAATATATACATTGTATATTATATGGGGTTTTTTCCTGTAATTCAGCTACTTCAACTAACTCAAAGCTTGAGAAAATCTCTGATCGGCTCACTGGAAAAAGATGTTGAAGTATACAAAGGCACCAAACCATTAGGTCCTAAATGGGGCACGCTTGTAATTGACACTTGAGCTCCATGTGCCCCAGAGAACTTGGCTATAAAACTGAGTTAATACTTGATTTGACTGTGAAGAAACTGCCTCAGAGCTGAACTGCTTTGCAGTTGTAGTTCTACTTGTGTAAAAGACATACCAATTGGAAATATATGCTTGCAGTTATAGTAAACACTGTAGTCAAAATATCTGCAAAGGCTGGAAGGATTCTGAGTGAGCAGCTGAGATGATTGAGTGAGTTAAATAAATGTTGAACTGATGCAAACAAAGCTGAATCTAAAAGCATCCATTTTCTCTAGCTTTGGTTTAATTGAAGGTGGATAAAGCAGAAGTTAGAGGTCTAGATGAGCCAAATGCCAGGTCCACTCACATTCTGTTAAAATAAACTCAAGTCTGGAGACTTGTCAGTTTGTAAATTTGTTGAATGCTTTCTCAATATTTTATTTCAAATGCATTTCCCTTTACCTCAGAAAAATCTAACACAGTATGCATGATGTATTAAGCTGAGAGGAAAAATTTGAACCAAATTTATTTTTGATATACAGAAAGAGTCTATAAGAAAGTCTACTGATGACTGCTTTAAATAAAGTATGCAGGAAATGCAAACATTTTCGTAGATAATTGATGAGACAAGGGGAAAAAAGGATAAAAGTTGAATGGTTATGATGAACCAGAAGGAAACCTAGAAATCTTATTTTTTATCGCTTGTCAATGTTGTCTGACAATTGTTTCAAGAACAACCTCAGTGCATCTCAGGAAATATGTCCTGATTGTTGCAACGACTTTTTCACTGATTTTTAACAAGTTGAAGTGAGACTATTTGGAACTACATTGTGTTAATACTCTCCTGTCTCAGTGCTCATATGGGATCTGTTTGACTGCACTTTGCTTCTCTTTTATACCTCCCTGATTCCTCCCCACAGTTTACATGGCTGTGTGGCCAGTGCAGGGAATGCTGAACTCCGTGGCCTCTTTTTTCACAGGAGCTCTGCCTGTTTTACCTCCATGAGCTGCTCCTTTCTTTTCTCTGACAGACACCTCTGCCTCTGAGTTTGTACACCTTATCTTTTAAGACTGTCTGAGGATATGGGCTCATTGAAAGGTCCCAGCACAGTTGGGCATGACAGATTTCAGAATATGTGGGTGATACAGAAGAAATGGAAGACTTTAGTGGTTGGCCAAATTACTATAGAATCAGTCTTGTTTGCTGTTGAGATACTTGACTATGCAGTATTGTTACACCACTTAAATGGGGAAAATTGTTAGATGTGATCTACGCAGAAAAGGGAGCAGGATTTGGTTGTAAAGATTCTTACTCTTCGAGTTCTGACAGCATATGGGAACCTCTAATTATACAAAAGTATCACTGAAGCATCTTCCATAACAAAGGACAGTATTTATGAGCTGCCCTGCTAAACTGTCACATTTCCATTGTTGCTTGGCATTTGTACTGTAACTCTTGTGGTCTGCTGCTTCATTCCTTTGTCTGTGACAGACACCCATTTGGAAAATACAAAGTGCAGCCAGTTAACACTGAATGATCTTAAAACTAGGCTGAACTTCTGTTTTCATCAGGGAGGAAGATGATGCCATCAGCTAATTTGGTTGATCAATAGCCCTGCTGGCGATAAGGTTTCAGAGCTTGTGGTTAAAAGCTGATGGCACTGGATCCAAAATAAATTTGATCTATTGGTTTCCACAAATGTAGCATAGCCTGGAATGATGTTTCAGTGCTGATGCTTAACTGGTTTTAATAATGATGACAGACTAGACTGGTGCCTGCTGTGAGGACTCTGTAATACATGAACCCTATGCAGCTGAGCACTTACTTATGTTTTTACAGTAGTGTGGAGCTGTCACTCTCTAGCAAAGGTTCATTATTCTAAGACTGGGAAGCATTATAGTGTTTGCTGAGCAAGTGTAATGACATCTTTCCTGAAAGCAAGCTTTGATTCTGGTCTCCTAACAAGAGAGGTTCTGACAATTATTAGACTTGTTAGGATTGTTAGTTATGGCTGGAGAAATAAGTGTCACCGAAAAAATGAAAAGTTCCATGGCCAAAGTGCAAAAAAGTGTGTAAGGCATATTTGTGATAACCATTTGGGCATGTAGTTTTAGAAAGGATTCAGCTGTATTCTTTCTTCATGCTGGGTGGAACCATATTCTGCTGGGGAGATGGACTAAAATTTAACTGATGCTTTCATCTCTATTTCAGTGACTATATAATGGCTACAAGACCCACAGAGGTCACACCATCACCTGAAACTGGAGACACAGTTGAAGTGTGCACAGGTAAGCAATTGTTCTCTGAATGTATAGCTGATTTGGAAGATTTATTTTCTTCAATTATTCAGGTCTGTAGTGACCTGTTTTGCAGTGTTGTTTTTTTGGGGCTTCTTTTGTAGTGTAAAGAAAATTCTGTGTGTCTTTTTCAGCTGTCAGTATTACGGAAAAGATGTTTTAATGTGCAATACTGGAGCAATGTATCCTGTTGAAGGATGTTCCTTTTGATTCTGACTTGGATTTTAAAAGCAGGACGTTAGAGTTCGAAGAGCTGATTGTGCCTGTGTTGATAGATCCTGCAGAGGAGGGAGCTGAGCCTGTTAGCGAGCCTCTGTCTGTGAGAGTTGTATCCCCCAGCAGCCTCTTTCTTTCTCTGCTTCTGGCCACAGGCAGCCATTTGTTACTTATTCTTCAATCTGGTGGCATGGTCTGATGCAAACAGTGTGAGGGGATGGAATAATAGGCAAGAAAGGAAAATATCTTACTTATGACAGATACTTGTCTACGTTAAAGGATATCCCCTTTGCTGGTTTGAATATGAGGAATAGCATCATGTCTGAAGCATTTCTGGAGAAGTGGCTGTCATACCATTTCATTTTTCCCTCTTTTCTTTGGCTAATGTTCTGCAGTCATCTTAAATGTTTTTGTTTCAAAGGTCATCTTTCTTTATCCTTTAGAAATATATTTGCCACTATCAAAATATTGTTAGAAGAGATAAGCAAATGGCAAAGAGACTGTTAGTTGAACTCTGCCTGGCAGATGGATAGAGGTGAAGAAAGTGTAATGATAGATGCTCAGCACTCTCTGGTTTCTTAGATTTATAATCTAGTTTGTCACACAGTCTAGTGCTATCCCAGCAAACTGGTAAGATTGTGTAGAGCCCATGCACGAAAATTTTGTGATCGTGTTCACTAGAGGATTCAGAAAAGAGATCAAATTCTGACGCGGGTGATAGGAAAAGCAGAAGATGGCTCATGATCTGCAGTGTTGGCTCTAAATCCACCAGGAATATTTCTGACCCTAAATGAACAAAATATTAAGTAGTTAAAGGCTGCTGTGCTGTTGCCAAGAAGTTCAAGAGACTCTTGGCTGGACCTGGAGAAATCCATTTTAGAATCTTCTGTTTACTTTCAATGTAGTGGAGGATTGCCTCACCTCTCCCTCTTCATAATTAGCTCATGTTGTAAAGGTGCTAGGAGGCTAAAATCCCCACCCTTCACAGTCCAGACTGATTTATTGAGGTTTGTCTTATTGTCTGTAGTACAAGGCTTCCAGTGCATGCTGCTCCCCCTTTGTGGCAGGAACCAGGTTGCTGTCCAAAACCTATCAGCAGACAAAGTTAGTGCTACTGAATTCCATTATTTTATTGCCTGTCTGCCAATATCTGAATCTTTTTATGAAGCTAGAATCGTGACATTTTCTGAGAATCTTGTCTATGTGTTGTGATTTTTTTTTTCTGGTGTATTTTATTAGTTCAAGTATCATTGAGCATTCTACCAATTTAATGTTATGTTGGGCTGCTTCACAGTGCACTGAGAGTAGGCACCTTTAGCTTAAAAGTGGCATCCTTTCAGTGGTGTGCAAAACCAGAGCACAACTATTCACAGCAGGGAACAAACAAGAGCACTGTCTTACTGAACCATGTCGTTTTTGCTAAGTGCTCTCACATAGAACAGTTCCCCAGTCTTCATCTGCATCCAGCACTGAGTGTCTAGTAGTGATTTTATCTTTTTTAACATAACAATATGGCAAGTGCCAGTCTCTGGAACTACAGGGAAACTTGTGGGATGTCTTCTCATTCATCTGAGGCAACTGAATGTTTGCAGCTGAGCAAAGCATGGTTGAAGAGGAGTCATTGCTGGAGGGGGTGTACCCTGCACATCAGAAATAAATTAGAGTCTAGAGGAGGCACTGGAGTAACTGATGTGTCTGCATCAGATACTCTCTGTTGCACAATGATACAAGTGTTGTCCCACGCCAGCTGGGTATTGCTCATTGGCAGTGTTTGGAAATCCTTTCTGTAGCCCCCATTCTAAAGTTAACATCACTTCTGATCTAGACAAGTATTTGGAGTAGTACCTTGGCAATATTTGCTTTTGTGGCAAGACTTATGTCTGTTTCTCTCAAACATCTTAGAATCACTTTTTTTGTTATTGTGTGGTAGGGTTTTTGGTGTGGTTTTGGGTTTTTTTTTTTTAACACTCTCTTGGTTCTCTGGAAACACGAGCATCTAATTAAGCTTGTCAATAATGCCTGCACTAGAATCCAGCTTGTTTTCTGTCTGCACAACTGGCAGTTCACCAGTGTACATGACCAATGTACAAGTCCTTGTTTCTCATTTAGATGTATTTGGAGTTGCAGAGCTCTTTGCCTGTGTCAAAGTTTGCCATTTTGTTCTTTGAGTCATTGGCTGTGTTAGCAGGTATTGCAGAATTGATGATTTTGGGGAACTGCTTTCATTAAACTTGTTAAATTTTTGTTTTGCCTATCTATGATAAGCCAGGCGAGCTTTGACAAGTTTCCTGGAAGAATACCATACGCATTGTCTAGCTGCTGATATGAAAGACAGGAATGGTCAGGATGTGTTTCTAAAGACTCTGAAGCACTCATCATGCTTGTTTGACTTGAGATGCTCTGTGTGCTTTCTGTGTGACCTGTCTTCTCTTGCCAGTTCTTGCTATGGGTGCAGCAGGAAACGCACTGAGCCCTGTGGGAGTCTTAACAAATCCCAAACCCTTGGGATTAGCTCTGTGGTCTGGGCCACAGCAATACAACCTGTGTGTTTTCTGTGACTGTCTCATTCATTATTGCCTGATAAGCAGCAGTGGAAGATAAAAAGGCCTTCCACTGATAAACCCTGTCTAAGAGCAGCCAAATCCCATTGTTATTGAGATGAGTGGGGCTCCAGTGAGAGTTCACTTTACACAGTTTGAAAGATGCTTTGGTCTCAGAAACAGCCCAGGTCACTTGGGAAGCAGGGTGCAGGTCTTTGGTGGCTCTGCACAGGGGTGGCCGTGTCACCAGGCTGTGCTGGACACTGTGGCAGCATTCTTGTGTGTCCTGACACGTGGTGCTGGCACTGGGCTGGGGAGCAGGGAGGAGACAGGGGGAGCAGATCTCAGGATCATTGTTTATTTCTCAAAGTGGCCACTGTCTGATGCAGCTGTGTGGTGGCACAGTTTCAGCCCAGATAAGGCCCTTTGGCAGAGATCCCTGCACGTCCAGGGCACATGTTGAGACAGAGCATGGCCAACTAAATCATTGCTGGGAGAAGACAATAATTGTGTCAAAATAATGCCTTGCTTATGAAGGAATCCTCCAGCTGTGGGCATGTATTATGTCAATTGCTGTAAAGTATTAATTGAACAATGATGTTGGCTCAGATATACAATGATGTTATCTCTCTGAGTATGTATTTAAGTCAATCACAGGAGTCTTAGTACGATGGTTTGGCCCAAACCACTCAAAGTGATCCCTCAGTCAGGGATAAAGTGCAGTACTTGTGTGCTGAAAGAAAATACACATAAGAATATTGAAGTATCTTAGATCTTACTAAAAACGAAAGATCAGTGATGTTTCATTGTTTCATGGTGGGGTTTTTTTCTTTTTTTTTTTTTTCCTTTTTGTATTTTATTTTGGACTATGGAAAATCTGAAACCAAATTAACAGTTTTCCAATTGTGACCTTAGGGCTGCTATGTTTGGGACTTTTGTGTCCTGCAAGACAATGTCTTAATTTAAGTTTGCTTCTTTGTCCCTGGAGGACTTGCTGCTTTTATTTTGGGACAGTTTTTTAATGTGAAACAGATACTTTGGCTTTGGAATTTATTAATTCTTTTTTCCAGTTTCAATCTTTTTGCCAAAGTTGCATGTCCTTCAGGTGTGGTCTCCTTAGACCACTTAATAAAGAGTAAGAAGAACTAAACCAAACTAAGTAAAGAACATTAATAGCTAAAGACATTGACAGCAATTTTTATTGAAAATATACCAAGTATGATCACTGTTTAGTTGTAGATAGATACATTCTCTATATAAAGTATATTTTTGCATAGACTGGAACCTAGGTAGGCACCACTCTTGTCAGCCTAATGCTGTGTTGCTTTATAGGAACCAAATGTAAGAATTGTAGCTTCACCTTTCGCTGGACTCCAGCACTGAATTATTTACAAAGGAGCTGACTGAAACTGAATGAGTTGCTCCAGCTTTGAGGCTTCCTCCAGAATTTAAGAGATAACATTACCCAAGCTAAGCAATACCACCAACTTTCAAAATTTTTCATATTTTTCATTTTGCAGGAAAGAAAAAATCCAAATTTCAGACTTTCAAGAACTTCTTTGCCAAGAAGAAAAGGAAAGAACCTCCACCTCCCAGGGGAGAGAGTAATTTAAAACCTTGCCAGTCCAGCAGCGATGTCAGCATTGCTGTGCTCAACACTACTGCACTTCATTCACCGAGGGAGGCTGGGTAAGCTGGCGGGGAAGAAAAATAAATAAAAGTGGACCTCTCACAGCAGTAGGATGAATGCATGAGTTGGCCCCTTAGGAGCAACCTCTGTCCAAATTCGTGCAAAACAAGCCATAATGCTGATGAAGGAATTCCAGGAATTTCCTCTTTCTTTGCTAGTGCTTGAAGAGTCAGCCTGGAAAGGAGGGGGAGGGCAGCGGTGACCCGGACTCTTCATCTAAGACTGCAGATAGTCCAGATTGCTTTGACTGTTTTCAGTGTTTGAAATCTATCTAGGAAGGTCTGATCAGCAGCAACTTTATGAGAAAAGGATGATGACTGAATACGGCTAGTACAGAGAAATGTGAAGCTCTATGGTTGTTTTTCAGCATCAGTGATGCCCTCTGTCATGGCTGCAGTAAAGAGAAAAGTATTTCCGGGCTATTATCAGTGTGTGATTGCTTCTTTAACTTTCTTACCTAGCCCTTTAGGCATAGATAACAACTGAAGGCCCCTGGTTTTGTGTCAGCCACCCCTGGAGGGCCGTGCATGTAAGTGAGGTTTGCAAGTCCTTAAGAGCATTTCTCAGCTCTTGGAACGGTGTTAGTCCAAAATTATGTCCTTTTCTCAGTCAGTGTAATACAAGCTACCAGCTTGCACTGCAAGCACTGCTTCACTAATAATCTTTACACCATCAAACTACACAACACCTCTGTGGCAAATCTCTGACTGACTGGCCTGGAACAGCCTCTGAGCATGGTCATGTCTCCTTCCAGGGGTGTCATGGAATGCTATCAGGTACCCTGTAATCTGGCTGTTCTCCAGCTCCCCACCCTCCTCATCCTCCCGTTAGCCACCTCTCTCCGGATTGCTCTAGGCCTCGGGTTGTGGGGCCAGCACACACAAAATGTGACAAAACTGGCTGTGTCCAATGGTTTGCAGAGTTTTGCTTGGAGGAGATGAGACATTGGATGGAGGTGACACAAGCAGAGGGCATGGACAGGTGACTGGAGTGGGACATGCTGCCAGATGCTTTTTATCATCAAATGATGCATTTGGTGGAGCTGGACACTGCATTTCTTTGGTGGAAAACTTGTAGATACTATTTTCTCATGGGTGCTTGTTTCTCCTTGCCCCACCTTTCTCCACTTGCTCTGTGTGTTGTGGAAATGATTTGGGAATGAAACAATAATCTACTTACTTTGTTTGTTAACATAACAGCAAAAGATTAAGTGACCACACAACAGGTCTCCTGGGGCAAGGCAAATTAGAGTCAGCCCAGTCCAAAAAGCTTAGGAACATCTGAGCTTGCCCCATAAACCCACAGGAGGGATCTGCCTTAAAATCAGCTGTCTGCTCCAGAGGCACCGTGGGTGAGAACTCTTTCCCTTGCCCTTAACTAAGTATTTCAAGTCCAACTGCTGTTTAGCTCAGTTCTATCCTCCAGTGATCATGAACTGTTTTGCAAGATCAGAGATCCGGAAGTGAGTAAAACCCTTCTTTTTTTTCTCTTGGAGATACGATAAGAGGGACTATCCAAAAAGCTTAGGGAAATGTTTGTGCTACTTAAAAACCCTGTCATGTACAGACTCTGCATAAACATACTTTATAAGTACCTGGAGAGACTGAACTACATAATCCTTTATAAAACCTGATCCTGAAAGCCACTGGAAATACAGCTTTTTAAGGGTTTATAGCAGGACCCTGAGCTTTGCAATTTCTGGCATGCAGAATATAAAACCCAATTCTAGAACAGTGCTGAGGTTTGCTTGCTCTTTAGGCAGAAGCACTGGTTTTCTTTTTTCTTCTTTTTTCCTTAAACCATGTGTGGTAGGCTGACCCTGCCGGACAACAGGTGCCCACTGAAGCTCTGTCACTCCTGTCCTCAGCTGGGCATGGGGAAGAAAGTTAATTAAAAGCTTTGTGGATCAAGATAAGGACAGGGGGAGATCACTCACTAGTTACCATCACTGTTCATCCCCTTGCTTCAAACACTAATAAAAGGAATGGGGCTGCAGCAACAAGAAATGGAAGACTGGACAAGACATGATAAGTTTAGGAGCCTTGTGGCTGCCTGTAGAGTCTCATCATTTCCTCCTGTTTGGTGGGAAGCTTGAATGCTGATACACATGAATAAATTGAGCATTTGTATAGGGAAATCATTGTGGACATACAGTGCCTGAAACATCTGGGCTTTACTTAGTGCATCTTTAGCTTCAGCATAAATAAATATAAATAAAAATAAAAATATAAATATAAATTATATAAATATATACTGCCTGGAATTGCAGAGGAATGTAGATTTGCACATAAAAGACTGATCTGTACTAAAGCTGCAGTTAATTCTGTAATTAATCCTATGCTTTTTTGGTGACTGCCAGAAGAAAACACAGTAATTCTCTTGCAAACACATATGATACATATGCAGAGAGAAAAAGACAGACAGAGATACATCCTAATGCACGTGCATTCTTTGCAATAAATAAAATATGCCAACTAATAGTGAATATACATTACAGAAATACAAGCTGCTTGACTGTTCTTAATGCAGTTAAAATTATGTCTTGCCCATATGGAGTACATCTTATGCTGAAAAGAACTATAAAATCAAACACAAAAGGAAGGAATGCCTTCATTAATGATGAAATAAGGCAAGTGCCTTGCTTGTGTGTAGAGCTTCTGTCCTGTAGACTAACACAGACATTAACCGTCATGTATAATGAGAGGAAGCACAAACTCTGACCTGTGCTGTGAGAGGAACAGCTCTGATTGCCTTCAACACACCATAAACTTAGAGAAAATTTATTTTGCCCTATGTGAGGCTGTGTGTAACTGTAGACTGACTGACTACACCTTTGGGGCAGTGGAAGGGTTAGTGCAGCACCTAGAGGAGGTGTCTCTGGGGATGTAAAGAAGGGGGATGCAGGAGGAAAAAGAGTAATTTGTTTGGGTTTTTTTACATAGTATTTAATCTGAAAATATTCAGTCTTTCATGGCTTTCTTCTAAATAAAGAGAGAATCTATAGTTAGGCAAATAGGCAAAAAGAGGCCTCTTCTATTTGATTTGCTCGCAGAAGAGCTCTGAAATGCTGAGTTTTTTCTTGTCAAAGTTGTGTTCCTGATCTTCCTCTGTTCCCCAGAGTTAAACTTCCAGAGGCAAAGCATTGCCTGTGCAGCATCTGAGCCAAAGAATCCTTGTAATTTGTATTTGTTAATAGTCCCATGGCCAAAACCAAGTGAATATTCTATGTTTTCCAGTTCAAGACTGGGATGAAATCCCGGTAGAGGCTATCCTTGTTTTTTGGACGAGGTAATATACAAACAGTACCTACCTATGCTGATGAAACTTGGTTAATAAATGATTTGGAGCCTTCCTTGTTGTACCACTCAAGTGAAAAATTCGTTCTGCATAACTTAATAGCCCAAGCACAATCAATCTCAGTTAATTACAACTCAATTAACAGCTGTTGTGGGAATTCATCATTGCTTCACTGGGCTGAACACCCAATGAGCAGAGAAACAGAGCAGGAATACCTTACCTAGGGCCTTTACCCTGGCCATGGGTAGGTCTGTAACTGTAGCCATGGACACTTGTCCCATCTACATTTTTTAATACACTTGGGATCTGATCATATTTAGGATATGGGTGAATGCAACTGGTTTTATTGCTGGACACGAGAGGATTTCAATCAAGTTTGTTAATACATCAAAGTTAAATTTTCTTCCCACATTTGCAAGAAGGGAAAAAACAATCTACCATCTTTGGCAGGTGTGACACACACCAGGCTGCAGAAGTTGTATCCTGATGTCTCATGCTAGGCACACTGCCACCAGAGGAGCACAGGGGACTCCTGTTGTCACCTTCTGCTCTGTAGACCTTTCTTAGGGTGGTCTGCATCCACCTAACTCCTAACATTGGACCTAATCCTGCTGGACTCCCTCTCTAGCCTGCAGACTGACCTGTGTGTTCAATGAAGATGCTGAGTGCATTGCAAAGGGACAGCTGCATTTGACCAGATATGTTTCTTCTCCCTTCGGAGTATAAAAGAAGCAAACAGTGGCTATCTTAAACATGCATGGATCTGAAATTAAGCATGTTGCACCCCACTCTGGCCTCTTTATCATTCTTCTGCCCTGGTGGTGTGAGGAATGTTTCCAGTGCACTGACCACTCGTCCTTCCTTTCTTTCCAGGCCCAAGAGTAGCATGGGCAACAAAGCCTTGTCCCATGACAGCGTCTTCATTTTTGAGTCTGCACCAGGAAATGTGACAGGTGATGTCTTGTCTCAGGAAAACATACCTGGAAGAGTGAAAACTTTGCAGGTGAGAACATCATCCCCTCCTCAGTAGCGCTGCTTTTTGTCAGCTGTCTCCCAGGAAAGTCTGTTGCTTGATTCCTTTGCTGCGTGCCTTAGGATTTTGCTGACTGAAGTGCCCAAAGCCAAATTTGCTATTTTTGGATCTCTTCTGCCTCTTGGAATCTGAATTTTTGAGCAGTCCTGATGCTTTCAGCCTTCCCCATATCTCACAGTGTGTGATGTGAATTCAGTTAATGAACTCTTGGAAACTTTCCTTATTGTGTCCTCTTCAATGGAATTTATATTCTGTACTTCATAGCTACTGCTTTTGGTTTAAGGCCATTTATTTAGACTGTAGTGTGTCCGTTACACTGTTTTTCTTTAAATATTATTTGTGTTACTCTTTTTGGCAGTTCTGGCTCAGATGTTTTCACTATACGTGGTAGTACTAGAGGCTGTGTAAGTGTGTGGGATGATGGATATGTCAGGATGCTCTGACAGCTTTATTTATATAATTATACTTTTGATCTCTGCCAGCAAAAGGTATTGTATTATGCTGGGTCATTTCCTTCTTCCAAGGCAATACTGAACCCTCCTTGACAGCTCCCTTATGAACTGTTGATTTTATTAATTGCATTTCACTAACTGCCCAGCTTGGAACACTCAGATAAAAGTTTAAGGTTTTTCCAAAGACTGAGTACAAATGGTTGATAAAGGAGCCAAAGTTCATTGAAATTCTTCCTTTGCTCAATGTGAGCTTCATGTTGCAAAAGACAATTGAGTCACATGTTAAGTAATAGAAGATGCACAGAGGGACTTGTTCCTCCCTAAGACTGCAAAATAGGCAAAGCTATTTTTTGTGCAACAAAAGGAGTAGCAGAAGAAATCATGTTTGTATATTACAGAACATTGATGGGGAAAAGCTCTTTTCATGCTGTTTGCAGTCCACTGTGCCCTCTGCTCATCCATCATCCTGCACAGTAATGTAATACTGCCAGAACTATTTCTGTAGCTCTAACAGACAGGCTTTTTTGGTGGGCTTGACTCTTGTCAGAATAAAAGCCAAGCACTAATAAAAGCAGTTACTTTCTTAGCAATGTAAGTTAACTTCTACCAGTAGAAGACAGAATGCAAATTCAGTTTCCCCCACATGACTTTGCTGTCTGCATGTAATAAATTTAATACATCTAAGACAGGAAGTTGTGAAAAGAGACCAAAGCAAAACTGACTTTCTGTCTTTCCCTTCCCATTAAGGGAATATGTAATACACTTATACTGTATGCCTTGTGTTGACCATATATCACAGTATTCCAATATATTGCCCATAAATTGCAAAAGAAAGCTGTTTAAACTGGGGGAATAGTATTCTAGACATTGTGTTACCGTGTGTGGTAGCTAGATCTATAGGAATTATATTACAAATGAATCCTGCTGAATAAGAATTGCAGCTATTTAGGTCTATTTTACAGAGGTGTAAATGAATGCATAGACTGCAGGAAAATGCAAAACTAGGCTTAGAATTACCCAATATGGTTTAATAAGCAAAGAAACAGAAAAATTAAGTCTGCATGTTTATCTTGGGAATATTCTGTAGAGATGTTTTCAGTTGAAGGACGAAGTTTGTGTTCAGACCTTGTCTCTATTCCAGCTTTGCCACAGCTGACAGACTTAAGCCAAGAATTTTAGTAATAGTGTTTCCTGAGATCTGAACATTTTTAGTTTGAAGGAACATCTGTCTGCTCGTGAGTTTGCAGGCTTTGTTGTATTTTTCTAGGGTCAGGGCCTGCCAGAGCATTCTTTTGTGCAATCCTGGAAAAGAATCCCCATACTCCTTTACAAACAAAGTTGTTCCTGGCTGCTGTTGCCACTCTTGCTGTAGACAGAACCAGGATGTGTCGGTGGGGAAAATTAACAAACAATTCATTAGGGTGGACCAGAAATGAAATTAATTTGGTATTGTATAAAAATCATGACTCAGCTACTTGTGTGGGGGAGGGTTGTAACAAGCTCTCAAATTTGAAGAGCTTTGTGAGGGAAAGGTGACTACATAAAGCTGGGATTGGGAATGCTGACTGGCAACGCTTTGTATGACAAAATACTTAAATTTATATGACTAAAGAATTAAATCTAGACTTTTGAAAGTTTTTAATTTAATTGGAGTTAAGCTGTAGTAAATTTTATGGAATGGTGAAATTCTTGTCTTCTTTTGGGAAATTGCTGAATGAAACAGATTTTGGTTTTAATTTTATACTAACACCAGTTTTAATGATGGGTCCTTGATGAACGTAGCCGGATAAAATTTTATTAATGACTCTTTTCTATAAATGGTCTGTTACTTCAGATTTTTCTGTTTATTAAAACAATCTGCATATCTAATAGGAGCATCTGGGTTACAATGTCCAGAACATCTATTTTAGATTGTACCATTGACAGTTTATGTTCTATATTTCAACCACAGCTTCAGCTGCAGCAGAACGTCCGACTTGGATCCCCTCCTCTTGTTATAAGTGGGAAAAAGCTGGAAGATGCAGGTGCTGTTTCTGAAGATGATGGTTTACCTAGAAGCCCTCCTGAAATTTCAACCCTTCATGAAGTTCTGACGGATTCGCCAAACAAGGTATAATTGTCATGTCACCTTAGTGACCCTCCATACAGAAAAGATAAAAGCTGCCTACAGAAGGGGAAGACAGTTTTGTTTGCTTGTGATAAAACATGATGGTATAGATCAGTTAGAACCAGAAGAAATTACCTAGATGGTTTGTGGACTTTTCACTGAGGTATACCTAGAAATTAACCCTACAAATACCCTTTCTGGGTACAATTTTTCATTCTTTTACGTAGACCAGGACTCTGACCTCTATCATTAGCAAATGCATGATTTTAGACTTCAAGTGAAGTTGTGAGAATTTGTAAATCTGATGATTTTAAAACAATAGCCCAAAATAACTTTTTAAAGTATATGGCTTCCTGTGGTCAACCTTCCTGGCATATCTCAATGCAGGAAAAATCTCCCCTACTTTATGTTTGATACCAATGAAGAGATGAAACTTACTGTGTAAAGCAGGGACCCAGTGACCCTTCCTTTATTTTTCCTCTTGTGTTTTCTCGTAATTAGCACTGGATATCCAGCTCAAGATAATTCAGTGTGATACTTCCCTTGACTTACCCTCTTCCTCATTTTATCCCACAGTCCTCCAACCCTGTTCAGCGTCATAGCTCTTTGAGTTTAGGTGGGACAGACAGTGAAGATGAACAGGTAAATAGCTCCTTTTCCTGCTAATAAAATTCCATGAGATGGCATATGTGGAGTCTATATGGAGCCAGTACAGTAATTTTATTTTTTAAAATTTATTCTGGGTACAGTGTATCCTAGGAACAGTTCTTTAAAAGTCCAGAGTGAGACAAACGGTAGTGCACCTCTCAGGGATTTGAATAAGAAATAAAGACAGGCAGAAATCTACTGGTAAGTGGGTTGTGTGAACAGCACAGAGGCAGCTCTGTGACACGGTATGAATCTATAAAGTTACACAAAAAATTGGACCAGGCAAAGCACTTCAATTCTGCTTCCATGTCCCAGGGCCCTCATACCAAATAATCACACCTTCCCATCATCAGTGGCTTGTGAGCAATGCCCTACATCTCTCTTATCATGGGAAATTATTGCAGGACCAACCTTTCCTGATGGCAGGTATTCCACAGGAAAGGGTGTGTTTTAATTTGCAATTTTCTTTGGATGATAAATGACCATGAGAAGCAGCAAGTTCTGCTGTCAGAACAACACTGTCCTTGACCAGATTGGAAAAATTTACAGAGGTCATATTTTTTGATGTAGTTTTGATAGTTTTTGTAGATGAGATGTGAAGATGTTTTCATGATCTTTAAAGCTTCATCAGCATATGTGTCTGAAACGCTGTGTTATATCCTAAGCTTAAACAAAACTAAATTGTGAATGCCAGGCCCAGTGCAATGGCTGTGTGTCACCCAGCTTTATGAATGACACAGCTGTGTCATTGGCACATCTGTGATATTTTGCAAGTGTTCCAGAAAGTTTGGTCTGCATTTCAAAACAACAGCAAACCCACTCAAACTTCATGTTTAGGGGTTTTCTACAAAATTTCTGTAAACTCTTTATTTTGATTGCACAATCTAAGGTTACTGCTGTTCAGCTCCCCAGAGCAGCATTGCTGTGAGGATGAGATCCACATGACTGTCTGGAAGATGGTTCTGATATACTGAGAAGAGTTTGATTTTCCTGATTTTTTAAAAATTTATTTGTTTTGTTTTGTTTTGTTTTGTTTTGTTTTGTTTTGTTTTGTTTTGTTGGATATTGAAAGAGAAAAGTGGCTATGGCAGCTTTCTTAGAGATAACGAGGAGCAAGTATCCGTGCTACTTCTGTGGCTTTTTAATAATGTATTTCTGCACTGGGTCACGTTACTGGCATGAAAAGGCAGCTGTACAAAGGGCAGCAGTGTCTCCTGCTGGTGTGTGCATAAACTGCAAAGGTGTTTGCAGATCAGAATTGGCGCGGGGACGAGCCGAGGCTCTCACTGCGGCAGGGGCAGGTATTTCTCCGTCTGTGTTAGGTGCACTTGAACACACAGAATGGAGTAATCTCTCTGCAGAGATGACTTTAGGCATGCCTTTTAAAATGAGGATTTGTGTCCAAAACTACAGCAGTTTCAGTCTTCTGAAATGGAATGAGCTAACAAAGGAAATGTTCTAGAGATGTAGGGAAGTAAAGCAAAATATATACAGCATTATATTTCTGTTTTATAGATACCTTCTGGAGCTTCCTCCAGGCCCATCAGTCCTTTATTCTCTGCCACTCAGGGGACCCCCATCTCAGGAGGCAGCAGCCTCCTTCCTGTTGATTTTACCATCCCTGCCAGCCCCCTTGGCTGCCTGGACACCTCAGCAGCCAGGCACAGGATTGCCATCAACCCTCGGAAACAGAAAGGCTTTACCAACAGGCATCAGCTACCCCTCCAGGTGAGCAGAAGGAAATGAGTGTGAGTTTTTAATTATTATGTAAAATATTTTAATTTCTTTTTTCTTTCCTATCCATGTTCATTTACTTCTTCCATTGGAAGAAGGGAAAACACCTCTTTTGCACCAACCAACCGAACAAAAAAGACTCTGAAAACTCCAATATCATGGGAACTGAAGAAAAGTGCAATTTTTTTGTTTTCATTATTTAGCCAAAAATTGTGGGTTATGCTTCATTTGTAAAAAACACTTCTGGTGTTTGAAAAGCTAAATGTGAGTTTTCAAGAGACCTAAGTCTATTTTTACAAATGTAGTTCTTAACTGGAATAGTACATTACCCAGCATTGGTAAATTACAGGATGGAGGTTTTGTGTCTATGATTTGAATATTCATAGAAATGCATACGTATAAAGCACAATTTTTGGGCATGATTCTTTAATTAAAGAATCTTAATTTCTTTAGGTGGAACAGCTGGAAAATGAAGCATCTCTTCCTGCAACTCCAGATAGGAAGGGAAATTCAACAGAATTACTTGAGAGTGACAAGCATAAAAGCGACTGGGAAGGTAATGAAGACATAGATATTGCTACTTTGGGTGCTTGAACTCTTCTGCATAACACTGACAGGACGTGTTTGGATTGTAAATTCTTTCAAACTAGGCGTCTTTTGGTTCTATAACATAAAACCAATCCTGGCTGCTAAGTCGTTGTGATGGAAAAAGTCAAGTACACTCAACAAAGTGATGCTGAAGAGGTGAACTTTGAGGGCAGCATTAAAAAATACATGAGGTGAAAGCACCATGCTCAGAAGCACCTGTCCTACACAGCTGGCTGGACCTCAATGAATGTGAAACTGAGTTCCTTGGTACTCAGGAAAACCTTAACCTCAGCATTATATGTTGTGTATGTCAGGTGACTCTGTTTGGCTTCTGTTTACTCGGTCTTCTTTTGCCACTCACCCAGGGAGAATTTTCCTGGTCATTGTAGGTGGCTTTTCTAGGCACACACATGCAGAAATGTCTAGGGAAATCTGGCTAGTAATCTTACAAGTAAGGGTATACACAAGGAACAACTGAACACAAGTACTCTGGTACACCTGAAACAGACAGTGACTTTCAGTCATTCCCTGGTTTAGGTATGTTCAAACTAAAACTTTATTAGTCTCTCACTTGGACAGCTCATTTCTAAATAGACTTTGAAAAGGCTTATTTACCAGTCAGCAGTGCCGAGACATGGGACATCCATGTTAAAGGACTGCACTATCTGGAATGCATACATCTGGTGCTTGAATTCTAACCTTTAAGTGCACACTCTTTTCTTCTGTTTAATATAGGATTATCAGCCCAGGTGGGACACTGGGCTAAGGGAGGTGGTTTTAAGGAGACACCAGGTGAAAAAACTCCTCCTGATGCTGCCCCTGACTCTTGTGGTTCCACACTTGTGGTAGAAGACCCCTGTGCTTTGCTGCAAGAGGATGGATGCCTTCCTGGTGTGGACCATCACTATAAAGAAGCCACACTCCTTCTGAGGCCTGAGCCTTCTCCAGAAAACCTGGAAGAGCACCACAGTGCACGAGTGTTGTACTCTTCAGATGAGTCTGCTACTGAATCAAAAGCACATCCACAAAGTACCAGTACTGGAGTACCTGCACTTCCAGAATTGCAACAGCTTGAAGGAGAAGCTGTTGTGTCTCCAGACATACCAGCAGCTGATTTGGTTAGCAGTGGTGTGGAAACAGTGGGCACGGCGACATTGCCAGATGTTACACAAAGTTCCTCAGTAAATTCTGTGGATTCAAACACTGAAGTCCAGGAAAAGGGGGATCCACTGTTTACTGGCAAAGAAGAGCTCTGCTTTGGTGCTACTGGGAATCATTCCAACCATGCTGTCTCAGATACTGCACTGAGCACTCCACGAGTTGCAGTAGCTGACTCAGAGTCTTGTTTTGACATCACGACAGTGGCTGTTTTGGGGTCTGAAAAGAGTTCAGTAGCAAAAAATGACAAAGAAACTTGTGAAATTATGGAATTTCAGTTGTCCAAGGACAGTGTAGAAAAAAAAATAGACACTGCTGCATCTGTCTCAGAAGCAGTTTGTGTGGTACCTTGCAGTAAATTGGAAGGATGTTTTAAAGCAGAAATTGTTCCGGTTTCAAAGGGTATCCAAGGCAGTCAACAGACCAACACATCAATTTCTGAAAAACTTTCCATTGGGTGTCTTGCCTCTTCAAGTTTGGCTGGCTTGAGGAGTAATATATCTTCTGATGCTGACAGTAAGGAGTACCAGATAAGCAGTACAGCTTCTCACAGAAAAACAGCAGAAGGCAGTCAATCATCAGATGAAAATGTAAAACGTCCGCTGAAGACTGCTTCTGCTAAACCAGTCAGATTTACCATTGCACCAGCATGGCAAAGGTCTCTCTCAGGGGGTTCAAATTCAAAGGAAGATTGCTATTCCAGAAATTCTCCAACATCCCCTATAAGACCAGAATTCTTTGAAGGAATGACAAAGGAACACACACACTTTGATGCAGTTTTGCAGGAATCAGCAAAAACCAACTCAGATAGATTTGATCAAGATTGTAAGGACAGAGATCTGCATTTGAATTCTTTTATGGAGTGGGCTGACCATGAAACACAGAACTTTGAGAACCCATTTGGGGTCAGATTAAGAAGAACATCATCTTTATTAAAATACCAGAATGAAAGCCGTGTAGAGCCCACAAAGCTGATCCCCTCAGCTGTTCCAATTGCTTCTTCTGCTTCAGTCAAGGAGGATCAGAAACTGATGGGCACTGGGAAGCCACCTCCAAGCGTTCCTGTCAACACAAAATCAGTTGTTAAAAAAACAGATCTCCTGGAAGACAAAAATCCTGCCAAGGCAGGATCAGAAGAAGTGGTAAAGAAGCAAAATGGTTATAAACCTTCAGGTATTTATGCTGTATTTGTATCCAAACTTCGTAGAAAACAGTGGTCATGTAAAGAGCCTTGGCAGAGCAGCACAAAAAAAAATTCTCTTGGCTAAGAACCAAATTCAGCCTTGAGTTCATCATCATCATAACTTAATTGGCTTGATGATTTGGCCAGTCAAGTGAATTTTTGGTTTATCTTAATGAAGGGTGTGTTCCAGCAAGAATAACAACAGAATAATAGCTTAAATGCCTCTGAAACATTGCTGGTACGAGGTGTTTGTGCATATAGCTGGAGTTTTAACACAGCTTTTTAAAACTTGCTGGAGTTTTGTAGTTAAAAATTCAGACTACAGCTGCTCAGACCTTAACTAGGAGCTGCATTAGGTGTGATTATTTTTTTAACAATGATTTAATTTGAAATATTTAAAAAGTAACAAGGAAGCCTGTATTTTACTGCCTACGTGAAAAAAATCATTATTGTAGTACTCATTTAATCTTCAATGGAAGGATGTTGTTTCAAAAGCAAAATCCAGTTCACAGTGATCTCAGTGGGACATCTGCCATTGACTTAGAAGCACAGTTGGGTCAAAAACTCCAGAAAAAACAGTTATTGCCAAGGACAAAATCATTGGGGAGGGTAATTTGATCTCCACCATGTTCAAAGGGTATTAGAGATGCTGAAGGATTTAAAATGTGAAGCACTAGCTTTAGGCTGACTTGACCTAAATCCCTTCTTTACTTCAAAAATGCTTCTCTTGTAGAAAAAGTCTCTCCATATTTGGAAACTGCTTCCTCTGAACCAGCTTGGGTCTCCATGGCAAAGCTAAAACAAAAGGGTTTCCGGGACCATCCTCTTGCCAAAGAACATAAAGATCAAGACAAAGCTTTGACCAAAGTGGATCAAGGGGAGGTAGAGTACCAAGTGATGTTGCGTGGGTGTGAATCCTGCCCCAGGTCACCCGGGTACTTTTGCAAACTGTTCAATATTGTCTTCATGGATGGTGTGTTGTGAGCACTCCCCAAAGAGAGCTTTGCAGGCCTGGCCTCTAAAACACTGAGACTGATGCGAGTAAGCAAATGCCTGTGACTGTACTGTCACAGGGATTTGCTTCAGAGCTGAATCATCCTATGTGATCCTTTGCGCTGCTCAAACCTGAGCCTTTTCAGAGCTTTCTTATTGCCCAGAGCATATTTATGTAGCTGCCTTGAGTTGCATTATCTTCCTCACTGCCTTCTCCCTCCCTCCTACAGGATGTTCCCAACCCTCCTTGCCTGACTTTTGCTGCATTTCCACAGCCAGGTTTGAGAGGTTGCCAGGGTGAGATCTATGAGTGCCCATGGCTGACAGTCAGTTGCATTCTTTTCTTCTCTCCTCACGCTGCAGCAAGAGATCTGTGCTAGTGAGAACACACTGAAGAAGAATATGCCTTCCAGCTCTCAGGACAAGAAAACACAGATGAAGACTAGTGTGTCTGCAGAAACAGGTATTCTTTTTCTTTACGTAGTGGCTGCATTTGGCACCAGTAAGTGGTGTGGGTGGCAGGTGATGGGGGAAAAGAGGCACCACTTTTGTAATCAGCACACTTTATATAAGGCCTATTCAGACCAGGTTTTTGAATAAGTCAACATAATGGTTTGTTCACTCAGCAGAGAAAGCAAGTGAGGAACTCTTATCTCCACTGCCAGTTCATGAAATGGCATATAAACAGTCTGGTGATTTATTACTGGCCAAGACCAGTACTAAAGAATAGCAGTTGGAGTTGGAGAGTGTCCAGAGAGAGCAGCAAAAAAGGTCAGGTCTTCTAGTTCTCCAGTCAGCCAGGAAATAGTGATAGGAGTTGTTTAGTCTAGAAAAGACAACTAAATTTTCTGCAGGGGACAAGACTAGTTTTTATGGCCAGCATGAACTTTAAATGCACCAGGGGATGTTTAGCTTAGATGTTAGGAAATACTGTCTAACAATAAGAGCAGTGAAGTGCAGAAGAGTGTGGCTTGCATGTTGAGAGTGTGCAGTTTCCGTGGTGGATGTGTTGAATAGACAAACATGTATCAAAGCAATTTGTGTAGAGTCAGTGTTGCCCTCAGGTGAGCACAGAGGCTGGATGGCCTCTCTCCTGAACACTTAGCTGTGTTTCTCTATATTAAAGATGCAGGGGAAGAGTGTGACTCACTTGGTGACTCACATTACCTCTTCCAAGGCTTCTGCTGGGCTGCAGCTTCTCCCTCCCTGCTTACCCAGTGTGGTGCCAAACCTCAGAGACATGCTTCAGTCCTTCAGCTGTAAAAGCATATTGTGCTAGCTGTAAGCTACTATTATTATTCTTTTTTTTTTTTGATTGATTGCAGACACTGCTTAAGTAGATAAGAAGTGTACCACTGTGTCAGACCTATGGCTTTTCCACTGCAGGTTCCTGTAGCTGACACAGTAAAAGATGCTGTCTAGAGGGAGCCCATGCACCTGGTCCCTTTATTTCCCTGTGTAATCCAGCAGCACCCGGAGTTGTTGCACTAGAGCTATCTGAGAGTACCTCTGTGCTGCATCCTGTAATGGTAATTGCTAGAGCTATGTCTTGGTTTAAGTTTGATTTCCCGGCCAATGCACCAAAGAATGTCAAGGTTTCGATTTGTCAATTAAGATATACTCATTTTCTGTTGTGAGACAGAACCAGGAGTAGAAGCAAGGCAGGCCTAAAACTTAAGAGGGTATAACAAGAAATTTATTAACTACACAAAGGGGAAAAAAAAAATCCAGAATAAGATTGTCAGACCACTCTTTCCTTCCCTTTCTCAACCTTCATAACAACAGAACAAACATACAAGAAACTGCTTCAATTAATTCCCAACTCAAACAGTCCCTTCTTCCGTTCGCTTTGGAGTGAGAAGCTTCCTCTTGTTAGGCTGTAGGGATTTTTTCCACAAGAAAGTAGAAAACAGTCTTCTCATGGTTTCATTTTCATGATTCTGCATCTGCCCAGTATCTGCAGTCGTGGCACTCCTCCCAACTCCACAGCCTTCCCAAAGCTGTACTTGTGGGTCAATGGTCAAAATACATGGGGTATTACTTTTAAGAATGAAATGTTCCAAAGCAAAGGTTCTCTTCATCTCTTTTCTCTCTGTTCATGCTTCATTCTCTGAAAACCGAGACTCCCCTTCTTTCCTCGGGACAACGGATTCTCAACACAGGTGCTTTTGGTCAAATGACTATCAAATGGAACATTTCCAACCCCCCCATGTCTTCTCCATGGTTTATAGGAATATTCAGTACATCAGTTCATCCCTACAATCTTACAAAAGGATTTTCAGCCATTTTCACAGCATCTCCTCATTCTCCTTCCATCTAAAAAACTTAAGACTTAGCTTTTGCTTCACTGACTTCAGAGTATCTCCTTTTTCCTTTCCACTCCAGGGAGGATTGAAAAAGTCCGCAAGTCTCATCTGAACATTAAAAGAGTTAAGATTTTTGCACAGAGAAAAGAAAAAAAAACAAGGCCACAGTGCTGGAGCTTTGCCAGGATCTCAGAAACCAGCCACGCTGGGGAAGGGGGGGGGAAGCGGCTGGGATTTTTATATTAGTTTGAGTCTCTCTGGTCACTGTCCATGGCCACCCCCCTTCTCTCCCTCTCTGCCAGGACATGCCAGCTCCCCAGACAGGGGGCCCGGCCCGGCCCCCGCCAGGCCCACAGGCCTGCAGTGGAGCCAGGCCAGGGCCCTGTTACCTGCACTGCTGCCGGAAAAGCCAAGAGGGCTCAGTTCCGGATTACCTCCTTCAAAATGTGTGTTCACGGGGCGAACTAACTTTCTTCAATTGGTTCTTCACACTGTCAATAACCAAACCAGCCTCCAATTGGTCACTATCAACTCCCAGGGGAGTACTCACAGAGAAAACTCCTCTTTGAGTTTTTCCTCTCCAGGTCAAACTACGACAAGCTATAAACCTGAATCTACAGGTTCTACAAAATTAGCTTTCTCCCTTTCCACAGTAGGTGACCTGGCTTGGGAGTTTGCACCAACACAGAGGCTCTGATACAAGTTGCAGCTAATTTTGTGTGTGTGTGTGTGTGTGTGATTAAAATACCATAACTTTTAAAAAAGATTCTGTTAAAGGCCAGCCTTTAGGTGCATAGCGAGAGATGAAATATTAACAGGCCAAGATTTTTGCTCAGATGAGGTCTTCCTCTGAAGGAAGAAAAGTTGGTTTTCTGGATTTCTGAATTTCTATATATTGCATTATCCTAGCCTTGGAAGCTCAGCAGCCTTTGGTCAAAATCCAGAACTTCACAAATTGCTCCTCTACTTGTTTACTAGAATTTGCAGTCTTTGTGGTGCTTACACCAGAATTACAAGTTTTTGTGTGTTACCTCTTCCCCAGAATTGGCTGAGTTTCCTGACATCCGATGACTGTTTCCTTGCCTCCAGAATATGCATTTATGCCTATAAATGCATATTCTGTTGGACACCAGAATATGCATTTATAGGCATATTCTGGTGTCCAACAACTTGAGCATCACAAAAAGCTCTGACTTGTGCTGATGTGTAAGGAAAACACTCTTCTTCTGCTGCTCAGAAAGCCAGGCCTATTGTTTAGGAAATGTTCAGCACTGCCTACACATGAATACGAAATTTGGAATCCCAAATATAAACTCTTCTCTTCTCAGATTTGGTTCCCATTAGCCCAACCAGGACTTAGTGTAGTTGAAAGTGCTGGTGTGGAAAGGATGTAGAGTTAATATCCAGAGGAGTTATTTATTTGGATTGTTGTGCTTATCACAAAGAAGAGTCTGTCTCAAAATGTGGAAATTAATTTTCAAAATTAGAATTTCAGTAAGACTTGACTTCCTACCCTATTTTAGATACTTCTGAAAATTTCTTGTGTGTGTATATAGAGCTGCAGCCTATTTAATGGACAATATCCTTCCTCCAGTGTTCTTAAATACAGTTTTCTTCCTGCAAGAACAACCAACCAGCCAGAACTTTTAAAAGACCAGAGACCTCCTGAGTGAAAATAGGGATCTACTTTAGCTTTGCTCATGGAGTGTGATTAATGGAGCTTCAGGATATTTTCCATTGATTTCAGTGCAAGCAAGATCAAGATTCTTGTACTTGACATGGCTTAGACATTAATTTAAAAAAATTTCAAACAAGGTGAATGGAGCAGGCCTTTTCTAAATAGGAACTCAAAGCCATCAAACAAGCATTATCTGTGTTCCTACATCCTTTCTGAGTATGACAGGCATCTGTTAGGCTGCATCAAGAGGAGCACCTAGTACCGTCAGAATCCCACCATCACAGCTTACCAGTGAAAGAATATAAAGCAGTGATTTGATTCCTACCTAGCATTTAATAACATTGCTGGAGCAATATTCGTGTTGGCAGTGAAGACTAAAAAAAATCTTTAAGTCTTCTCAGTACTGGAAAACATAAACTTTTAACTGCACAGCAAGCCTGGAGTAATCCTTATCCTGCAGCTATTTTGTTTCTGTTTTCCTGCATACTCAGGAGTCTTATTCCTAGATTTTCTTGCTCTCACAGAGAAGAATTAGCCTGTGGAACTCCTTGCTGTTCACTTTTGTAGAAATCAAGAAAAATTAAGAAATTAATTAACCAGGAATATGAATTAGACAAATAACTGGGGTGATAGTCTTCACATGCTTCATATGAAGAATTTTGAAAAATTTCCTTCGTTTATCTGGGCTCATACACTTGCTGTTTGGATTGAGGAGAAGATTTTTTTATGGGCACATTACTCACTGTTTAGTATCAATTTTCCTGTTGCAATATCTGATCCTCACCATTGCTGTAGCTGGACCAGAGAGTGTCAGCAATAGCCAATTAATAATTCCTTTGACTTGTTGGTGAGTCACAAGCATTTAGGGCTGTAAAACACTTCTTTTGAGAGAAGAAAGTATTATTGGCAGAAATTGAGTTTTTAACTCTCTGGATTTCTGATGACTGATGTATATCTTCTCATGGGCAGGTAAAGTTGGACCAATTTCTCAGGAAGCATCTGTGGTTCCTGCTGTTGAAAAGGAAGCAAGGCACTCCTCTAACCTGCCAATGACAGCCTGCAGTCCTGCTGAACCACCCTGGCTGTCCCTGGCTAAGAAGAAGGCCAAAGCATGGAGTGAAATGCCCCAGATCGTACAATAGCAAATGACATGAACATTCTTCTTTACATTGCCAATAGCTGTGTTAACTCCATTTAATCCCTTCTATACTGTGACCATTTTTTTTCTTTTGAGAAATAAGAGCCTTAAAACTTTTGATCAGACTGTTGTACATAAAGACATACTGAAGAAATGCCATTGTGGGCTTAATTTGATGTATTAGGAAGCTGAGCATTTCCTACTACCAAACACTAGGAAAGTTTGATTCATTTTTATATGCTTACACATCTGATGGTGATGTTCTAAGGAGACATGCTTCAGGCTTTGGAAACACTTCTCTGGTGAAATATGTTCTTAAAGTTTCTTTTAAAGAAACCTGTTCCTTTTAAAAGACCTTACATATTTTGTACAGTTTGGCTTTGAGCTAAGAAATTAATGAATGCTTTAAAATAGATACAATGCTGGGCATTGACGCACCATGAGTCATGGACATGGATGTCATCACACTTTTCTCTAGTGCTCTGCAATGAGCAGCCTGACTCTGCTCCAGATTGTTAATGGATCTGTTTTGTGGTAGCTGTAAGATCTAAACACATTGTGAGTTGGAGTGATTCTGGCTTTTGTGTCATTTGAAGTCTCAGTGCTGTTGGTCTTGTGCTTTGCTCACAGATACTGCTCACTGGAATGGCCCAGAGCTGCACACCCATTCTCTCCCATGCACTGGAAAACCACCACACTGTAGGATATAGTCTGCTTTTAGTTATACCTTTAGAAATCTGAGTAAATTAAAGATTCTACTAAAAAAATCCTTCCTTTCTTTAATTATGGCAAATAGATTTTTTTTTTGCAAGATTCCTCAGCCAATTGTCTCTCTTGAAGGGTGTGTTGGAGGGAGAATTTGCTCCTTAGGAAGTGGCATCTTGTTTTCAAGAAATGCCACTCTCCATGTTCATAAGGATGTATATTTAGTCAGTTGTATCTAATGTTAGTCATAAAAGGGGCATCTGCTTTCCTTCTTGTCTCATGAGTCTTTAACCATTAACTCAACATCGGTCTGAGAATGTGCAGCTGGAGCAGAATTATTTTCTCAGAGCTTGGCCTTGCAGTCACTCAAGCTCATAAAAGTTTTGCTATTGACTTTGAAGGATGCAAATATTTGAAAAATAAGCTTTGTGAAATTATGTTGGTGGCTTAAGAGACAGTGGCACTTACTGGTCCTTCCAGTTCTTGCAGAATTGCACGTTTATGTAGTTTTTGTTTACACTCAGTGCAAAATTTGAAGGCAGATGGACTGTTTTTAGCTGCAAAGTTGGTGGGAATTTTTAAAGGAAAATATTATCTAATGATAGGATTAACTGCAAACCAAAGAAAATTGGTTTAAGATCAGTTCAAGCAAGACTTTAATCTTCCAGTCTTGGCCTGAATTTAATATGTAGCTTTTGCAAATTGAAAACAGTATTAACTAGGATCTAGACTGCGATTTAATTTTTTTTAAATATAGGTGAAAACTTACTTACCCAGGAAGGCTCAGAATCTATAGATACTATTTATTCTGGACTAATACCAGAAGGAGTAGGAGTTTCACATTGGCTTGGTAATCAATGCCTGTTTTGTAACTTGTTTTTCTGTGCTTTAGGAAGAATATCTTCCCTTACAAGGAACTGAAACATTTGTATTTCTCTGAAACTTCTGAGTGTAATGTAAAAGAATATACTCATCTTTGATTCTGAAGTTTTGTACAGCTATCATCCCACCACAAGCTTACTTGTAAAATACAAGCCTTTCTATATTTAGCAACCTCTCTTCTCATTCTCTTAATGTGGATTGTGACTCTTCACCCAAAGTACTGCAATGGATACTATAATCTCTCTTTCCCTGTGTTTCCTTTTGATCTTAATATTCCTGTCTTTTATGTTTGGTATGTATATATGTTTTTGTAATCCTTGCCTTGAAGGAACCCCTTTTGTATTCTATTCTCTTATTTGGTTTACTATTAAATGCTGTTGCCAGTGATGATGGTATCATTTCTGGGAAAACAAGAGGGATGGATGGCCCTCATTTGTTAAGGAAGAAATAAAAAGAGGTCAATATTGACTCTATACATGGGTAAACTGCATAGCTTATGTTTTGAAGTGATTTTGTGTGACTTAACAGAGCTGGTCAGACTAAGGAACTTTTCTAAATCTAAGTTTGAAACATCATGAGGGAGTTGATGGCTCTCCTGTTGTTCTGGAGTCATTGCTCTCTCAGTGCAGAGTTGGTTTGAAGGCAGGCACTCATGGTCATAGGAAACCTTGAAAACACTAGTTTGCATGTGTTCAAAGAAGCTGCTCTAGGAGTTTTTTGGAGTGCTTCAACAAAGAAGGAAAGCAGTAGAGAATCATGTGATGTATATTTGAAATTCACTTGCATTCTGGATTTCTGCAGTTAATGTTTTGAAGTCTGTGCAACTAAGAGAACAAAAAGCATGTAGAGAAAACATCAAAACTGAGTGTCATATAATCACAGATAGGTTAGAAGATGGGATTATAAGATAAATGTTGAAAGATCAGTGATTTATTGTTGCATTTACAGAAGCTGGTAACTCTACTAGCATGCTTCTGATTTCTTGTTGTCATGATGTAGTTTTTAGGTGTTCAATGAGTAAAAATAACTAATATAATAAGCTCATTTTGGGTGATTTTTTCTAGACACAGTCACTCTCTTTGAAAATAAACTGTCGAAGTGCAGAGTTTGTTACAGAATGTCACTGTGAGGATATAGGAAGCTGTCTCTGGAATTCCCTGTGCCTGGGACTTGGCTGTGTGTGACAGCAGAGGGTGCTGGTGCCATCCCTGAGCAGTGCAGGAGGAGAATTTCAGTATATGTTTGTACGAGCACTGTTACAATGAGAGGAAAGCACTAAACACCAGCCTTCTCATGTAGAAGTTTGGATAGAGAGTATTATATATTATGTCTTCTTAAGAGCTGTTGTCTATAATAAAAGATGTAATTTGTTTTGAAGTATTACAGTAGAAATTCTCAGCTCAGAAAAGGCTGCAGTTCCTCAGTGTGTGCCACCTGCTCTCCTAAGTGCTTTTCAGATCAATACAGGAAAGATATTAGCCTGTGAGGGTACTCTGTCCTTTAGAGCTGTTCCTGGAAGAGGATGCAGGTAATGAGAGATGTGATTAACAGCCTAATAAAAAAAGGCAAACCTTTCTTTTTGTCTTTTCCTCCAGTGTTTGTTAGCCTACCTACAATTTTGTTAGCGTTTTATCCTGGTTATAAGATACGACAAATTTGTCACATCAAATGTTAGCAATGGTGATGTGGAACATCTTGGGGAATCTGAGCCTCTGTTTAAGATTCTAACCTTGATTTGCTTGCTGTACTATAGAATTCTGTCTCTTCTATGTTGTCAGGAAATATTGCACCCAAAGTATCAATATTTAATACAGTCAACAGCCTGGGATAATGCTTGGTGCAGAGGTTCATTGAAACCTCTTTTTCTTACTGAAAACAGCTTCTTGTGTCCTTTATGGAAGTAGGCAGGTGAAGTAAACGTAAATTCTGGATTTGGAACACAAACCCTTGCATCTGCCCAAAATGAAAAGGTTACTCAGGTATTTCCGGCTCGGTAGTTGAAGGGGCATGGCTCGATGATGAGTGAAAGTTCAGCTTGAGAAATGAAAGGCTTAGAGTGGGAAGCTGCAGTTCAAATTACTCTTCCATCGTGGGATGGATCTAAGCGCAAGGAAGGGCACTGAGAGGCATCTTTAAATAGTGGTTTTTCCTGCATTTCTCTCTGCACATTGGGGATACCAGACCTCGTTGCTTTGACCACATTAAGTAGGTGAGCACCATGACTGCCCTGCAAATCAAAACCTGTTGTGAACTGCTGATCAAGTGAACTGCTGATCAAGTCCACAGCAATGCAGCTGTGACTTTAAATGGAATTGCTGTATGATCTGTGCATTAAAAATGCTACTTCTCAGGAGTGAGTTAAGCCAAAGTTTAGCAGCTTCCTCTGACTTGAGGGGCAGATTATTGACTATGGAAAATGTGAGATGCTATTTTTATTCTCATTGTGCTAGGAGTGATTTAAAAAGAAGTTATTTTAATAGCTGTTTATTTTTTAGAGGCAGTTCAAAGAAGAAAAATCTAGAGGCAGATTATCTAAACAGGATTATTAACTGTCAAGTCTTGGACTGATCTGTAAGCCAAGTTAGTCACTAAACAAGAAGCAGGTATAGAAATGGGTGAAGTGCAGAGTATTTAATTTATATAATTTTGTATGATGTAGAAATAGAAAGACAGAGGAAGAGATTGATTGACACAAATAACCTACATGGAAAAGGTTGTTTGGTACCTGGAAGCCTCATTCCAGCCTTTCTTCTCTCTGCCTCAGAATATATCGCTTCCTTCTCTAAGAATTCTTACTTTTAATTTGGGGGATCAAACACAAATTTTTGCTTAACCTGTTTTGTAGTCAGTCTTATGTTACAGAATTTGGATGAAAGACTGACAAACACAAGATCCTACACCTGTCAATACTGGCAACCCTTGTTCAAAGTTCACCCTAATCTACATGGTTAAGCTAATGCTTCATTGCATTTTCCCTATTATACCATTCTGACTCCAAATTAGTTTTGATTTACAGGTATTTTTCCAACACAGAAGTGTGGGATTAACTGCTTTAAAATTAGAGCCTTTCCACATTACTTAGAAATATGTTCCTGTGGCATTGAGGTAAGTTCTTCCAAGTTACACAATAAGTTCACTGTAGCAACTGCAGCAACGTATGGAAAAAGGTCAAAGTCCTGAGGCTGTGTTGTGTTTCCATAGAGTTTAAATTCCATGCAGCAGCCTCCCCTAATGGTGTCACTGGCAGTGCTGAGAGCTGACAAAGCAGGAGGGGATGGTGCTGGTTAGCTCCTCGTGGGTGACACTCAGGCTGCGCTAAATGTCTGCATCATGGGTGACGTGGGCAAGGGGGGTAAAGTGACAGTCACTGAGCAGCACTGCAGGACTGACTTGCACCCCGAAGGTGCAGACTTACCAGTTGTGCCTGTGGGATAAAAAAACTTCGCTGGACTTTGTGAGCTGCAGAAATATGTTTTATTCATACAGGAGTAAATAAAGTGATATTTCTGTCACAGCTAGATGCACAAATTAGGATATATCTACATTAAACTAGAGTTGTGTTTTAAACACGAGAGGCATTTACTCAGTTTGGATCCCGAGTCATACATATTTCAAAGAGGAGGAATAAATATGTTTTAGTACAGCATTAATTCATAAAGGGAGTTCTGCCCAAAGATGAGTGACCTCATCTGTAGTTGCATGAAAAGAAATCAGAACAGAGCCTCATTTTGTGGGGGTTTTTCTTCCACTTTCACAGAAAAATTTATTACATAAGCATCCTTAATGTTATGATCCCTATTTAAAAAAAATCTGTCTCCTTACTTTGCATTGTTTATAAAATAAGAGCTTTGGCTGTGAAATGTACTATGTCTTGCGGTAGAATAGTCACAAAATAATTGCATGCAAAATGCTAGACGAATAAATATCAGTTCTTATTTGCTATTTATTTAATAATTTCAGAGCATGGCTTGCTAATAATGCCCAAATTCTGCAAAGTACTCCGTCATGGTTCAGTGTGGGCTGGGGCTTGGACTGACCCTGTGGAGCCTGTCCAAAAGTAGACTGCAGGTCTAGTCCTGCTCTTTACTGGACACAATGCAAATTGGGCTAGGCTCCTTTTAAGGAGATGTTTCAGCAAAGTAGAACATAAGCTTTCAGGTAAGTGTTATTTTTTTAATAGAGAACCGTGTCATGCAAATTCAAATGATATAAGTCAGGGGTTGATATGGCATGGGCTGTTGGGACAAAGTGTAGTTAGAGTCCAACCATACTTGGATGGGGAAAAAGCTGCGTCTTACCACTAACTCCTGGGAATCCAAGCCTGGTAACCAGGTTGGTGTGGTTCTGGGGCTGTGCTCAGTCTAATGCCTCTAGGGCGTGTTTGCCTTAGACTTACTGCTTGTGGAGGTCTTCACTTATTCCTAGGAACACCTCCCAAAATAGTACCTGAAATGGTCAGAAGTTCCAAGCAAATGCATCTTCTCTAAAGCCACATTGGAAGTCACCCCTGAGAATCCTTGGCATCCCAATGAGCAGTAGCAGCTCCATGCAGTGTGTTTGCATCCGTGCCCAGGGGTGCCCTGCACGTTTGGCTTTGCATTCAGACAGCATTCCCTCCTGCCATAGAGCTGGAGAAATGTTTGTGCAGCTTCAGTGGCCAGTCCTTATCCAGACAGGTGTGTTCCATGGCATGTTAGATTAATCTGACTCAGTGGGATTCCTACAGTACAGTGTCTTTATGGCTGCAAGCCACTCATTTGGCCCAGTGTGCATTAGTCTCCTTTGCAACTTCACCAAAGTCACTGGAATTGGCAGGAATTGAGTGAAAGCTATTTGTTTCTGTTTGTTTATATGTTATTCCATCCTTTCCTTATGGATTTCACCTCTGAAGGCAGTGGCTCAAAAGTGAGAGTACACGGACACAGTGCTCTGACTTTTTAGAGCATGCCACTCCTTTAAAAGGGCAGTTTGTATCTCTCTCATAAAGCTAATGCCATAGCAGAAGGAGCTGGGATGAAGTGGTGGGATGCCTGGACCCCTCTGTGGAGACTTACGGCGTGGCAGAGCCTATCCGTTCCCTGTTGACCTTCTGTGCCCTGGTCAGCAGCCTGGTTTGGGAGCAGTGGGATGAAGCAGGGCTGCAGTGTCCCACCTCCAGTCCCATTTCCCGTCCCCTCTCCCGTCCCCTCTCCCGTCCCATCTCCCGTCCCATCTCCCGTCCCATCTCCCGTCTACTCTCCCGTCTACTCTCCCGTCCCGTCTCCCGTCGCGTCTCGCGTCCCCTCTCCCATCCCGTCTCCCGTCCCCTCTCCCGTCCCATCTCCCGTCCCCTCTCCCGTCCCATCTCCCGTCCCCTCTCCCGCTCCGGGCGCTGCGGTCTCGGCCCGGGCTGACGGAGCCGGCTCTGCCCGGCGGGACCGGGGCTCGGCTCCTGCGGGCTCTCAAAGCTCTGGCGTTTATTTACCCTCCCCTTGTGCTTCCCTCGCTTTGCTGATGTAACCAAGGCCATTGCACAATAACCGAGTCCTCAGAATTACTTTCTCGTAGCTTTTGCCATGTGAAAGGAGCGGAGCCAGCAGTGCCGGCGGTGTCCGGGGCCGGAGCTGCTGGAACATCTGACTCAATTGCTTGCTACTCTTCCCACTCTGTCTAATAATGGGAATTTCAGAAGTGTGTGCACACACTTTTGTATTGACTGAGCAGATAAAACCAACAATTTTCCAGACAGAACTCATACTTTTGCTAGACTTTTGCATTTGTTTTTACAGTATGGGTCTGTAACCACAGTACTGCAGTAAAGATTTTTTATTTTAGAGAGCGACCTAAACAGCGACAACCTTTATGCAATTTACCAAAGAAATCTAAAATAACAAAAAGGAGTTCAGTTCTAAGTGGCACTTTGGGCTTTCTTTCAGATTGGAGGAACAGCTCTGTCAGACAGGACAAATCTGCTAAAGCAAACGGAATTAGTTTGGTCTAAGTAAGATTATAATTGGGTGTTTCTGTTTCTGCATTGCTCAAAAAAAAAATCCTAGTAAACAATTTGAGGTGAAGTCTCCTAGCTATCCCAGAACTATGTTGAAATTGGGGGAAATTGCCCCCAAATTCACACTGCCTGATAGCCTACAGCATAAAAATGGTTGAATATACATCTATGTTTCCTAGGTAGCCCTTTCAGAACTTGACGTGTAATTAACAGTTCTAGTCTCTTACTAGAAATGCTGTTTTGTTGGCTTCTTTGACTTCCTCGATGCACTGCAGACATTCCTTCTCCTGAGCTGCCCCAAGGTGGGAGATTTCACACGCTGACCACAGCTGAGTTGAGGTTTTGGTTATGTGTGTTGTGGAACTGCAATGCAGAGATGCTGCTCTGGTCCAAATTTGGATCTGAACTCCCTCAAAGCGTGGGGATATTTGGAGGATTGTTTTTGTTTTTAAACCCATACAATTTTCTTGTTCTTATAAACTGTGTTAATTTTGGACTCACTCTATTAATATACAGCCTAATAGCAGAATAGCTGCTACTACCAACACATAATCATAAATATTTCTACTGACAGGCATGACATTCTGACTCTAATTAATCCGATCATACTTTATAATAAACTGTAGTAATGCTTTGGACATATTTTTTAACTGGTGAGGTTGCTCATCAGTTTTGTTGAAGTGGCATTCATTGGGCTAGGGATTTACCTTGCTTGAAGGCAGTATTAATCCCTGGCTAAAAATATGACTATTTTTGTATTTCTGAAATCATCAAACTAACCATTTTTTTTCTTTATTGTTTGTAGTGCAGTGAGGTGCAATGAAAGAAATCAATTTATGGGAAACAGTCTGTCTACAGCATGAAAAATAGTTTTGGGGTAGGTCTTGGTTTATTTTTGCTTTCTGAAGTCTTTGGTGAGTTAACAGCTGTGTGCTTAAAACACAGAAGTGAGAACTAAACTGAACAACCTGTGATCATTTATTGTCACAGAAGCAGTGAAGTGCCTGTGTCTAATGCAGGCCTATGTTTGGAGGCAAATTGTCTCTAGCTAGGAAGAGCTGAAAATAGGAAGCTGGTTTCCATCCTGGTTTCTCAGAAGAGTGTGTGTGTTTTGGTTCCAAAGAACGCAGGGAGCAGACACAGAGCTTTTGCCTGTTTTCTACAGGATATCCCACTTCACTCTTGCCTGATACCTCTTTCGTGCAATATGTTCTGCCAATTTTCCTTCTAGCACTGGTTTGCTATGGAAGCTTGTCCAGCATCTTTTATACTCTGGTGAGACAAGACTTTGTGAGACCTGCAGGTACCTGCAGGGCTTGTGGATGGTTGGCTTTGACTAACGTGAAATGATGGTTTCACATTCAGTGCCTTTGCTGAACTACCACTGATGCAAACTGCCTCCACAGAATAAGCCCAGTGTAAACTTTTCTCAAAGGATTGAGGAAAAAAATTGGTCTCTGGCAATGAAATGATATTTTTATTTTAGGCATCTCAATGTATGAGTGAGGAAGTAATCTGATTAGCACATTTGCTAGAGAAATGAACCAATGGGAAGGTGAAAATATTAATAAAAGAGTTGATTTATACTCAAACTGGCCTTTAAATTTGCAATATATGCTGTAAGAACATGCTTATATAACCTCTATTTCTATTCATAAAGGTTTATGTGGGTCTATATTGAATTATGCATTTAAAATTAATCCACTGAGGCAGCCCACTGAGATGCCACTTCTCATTTAGTAACTGCATTAAGGACTTTGTGCTTCATTTAGAAACTGTGAGAAGCTTGCTTTGTGCTGTGGAGAGGAACTGGCCTGCCAGATTCAGACTGGCTATTATACGGTCTTTAAAACAACCATCTCTCTGTCTGTCTCTTTCCAAGTTACCAGTAAAACTCTATTCTTGACTCGTGTGATACAACTCATCCAGCTTGGCTGAACCTGACAGACCCAACTGACTTGTGTCAGATTCTTAGAGAAGATTAATGAAGATTTTCTTCAGGGGTTGGGAACAGCTGATTCTGCCTTTGCAAAGCTCTGGGGACCCAGAATGAGCAGACACAAACATTAGGGTTTTTTACCAGCAGCTGTTAATCAGATTTATTATGTGTTTTGTTTGTATAGCTTTCCAGCTCCTCAGACACTGCGAAAGGGTCAAGAGCTCTTCTAGATGTTTGCTTGGATTTTATTCTAAGAAATCTTAGACTCTTAGTTTGTCTGATTTGCATTCTCAGAGTGTAATTATGCTGCAAAAAGGGCATTGTGAGGCTCTGTTTCGAGTCTGAACGAAACTTCTTTGACTTAAAAGCATACTAGTTCTGCATATCCACACTAGTGTAAGATACAGAATGACTTATCTACAAAGCATATCTTGTTGATCACAAAAATGACTTCTTGAGTGCCTTGAATGAGTGCCTTTATTGACTCTGGAACCTATTGTCTTCCTATTCTGCTTTTAGTTGTTATTATCATTAAGATAGTGCTTTGTGGCCTTAGTTTAAAAAACTTGTGAAATACCTGGCAAAGTTTTGTATTTCTCATTCTGGGAACTGTGCTCATACTGCTAAAATATTCAAGTGTCTTCTGAATAATTAAGAAGTTAATTCTGTGAATACTGACACTGAAGAAGTTTTCTCTCATACTGAGTTGTGTATCTTCTCTTCCATATTTCCCACTGCATTGTTCCCCACCCCTTGCATTCTCCACTCCACCTTGCAGATAGTCCAGAGCCACCTGGAAGTTCACCACCTTCTCTCATCTGCCTGTTGGGTGATTGGCTGGCAGGTTGAAATTTGAAAGACGGTGGTAGAAATATAAAAAAATATTGGTTAAAAGTCAGCCCCCTTGTTCAAAACTTCTCACAGATTATGGACATGCAGGACCATATTGTAAGTGAAGTTCTGTATAAACCCAGGCTAAAAGTATAAATATTTGTAAGAAGAATATTCTCTCATTTTTACATTGTCTCCATTTACAAAACATGTTTTGTTTGCTGCTTTATCTTTGCATGAGAGAATTAGTATGTGTGATTTACTAGAGGGAAGCTAAGTTGAAAAAATGGATTTTTATGTAAGTGCAGAAAGTGCTTATTCCCCTGATCATTTTTATCTGCTACAGGATTAAATTCCATAGTCTAGATTCAGCTGCTATAAAAAATTTTCTCTTGCATGTGTGACTGTACTCTAGTAGATGAAGGTTTCACTGCTGCAGGGTGTCACGCAGCCAGTCCCAGAGAGGACTTTGGCTGTCGGGGTAGATACTTTAAGTAAAATGCAGTAGGTAAGGCAAATAACATCTATATATAATAGACATTATTTTAAAGCAGTCTAGCCTTTGACAGATCTGTGATGAAATTAAGACTGAAACCCTCAAAGTTATTTAGGTGTCTCATTAATGCAATGGAGAACTGGATGTCTGAGTATTTAGGGACATGAAGTTAATCAGAAAATAATGAACATCTGGGAAAAAGTATTATCAAAGATTAAAATAGATCAGAAACATCTTCCTTTAAGTCTCACCATTTCAAGGACTTCTTACACATTTCTTTGTGTTTAGATTAAGGGTAAATAAGATCATAAAATTAAATGTTCATTTTGATATGTGAAAAGCAACTGGTTGCATAACTGTCGAGTTATGAAACCTATATTTTTGTCCTCTGCATTCTGAACATCTGTGGCCTATATTTAATTGTAGTTTTCATCTTCAGTTTCAAGAAACAATGTTTAGCCTGAAGACAAAAGTGATCTGTGTAGTGAAATCAGCTAAATAGTGTGGCTGAGTCTCACTTGCTAATGGAAAAGGCATTTTTATACATCCTCTAACTTAGAAATTTTATTCATTTGATAATTTATATACAGTTAAGACTATTCTGCTATTCTGAACAATGTGAAAAGTGAAGGTATTAAGACATGGAGGGAGTGTACGTCAAGAGGAACAGGTGCATAAGGATAGAAACATGGGGACATATTGCAGCATCAATTTTTAAACAGAAATCTGTACTGATTCCAGTAGGAAGTAATTCTGGTAAAATATTGATGAAATTATGTGATATGACCCATGGGCAGGAAATAAGGAAATGTGCAAAATAAAGCAAGCCAGTAGAAGCAGGGAAAATAATATGAAATTAAGAAACAAAAGGAATGAGCAACTTCAGAAATAATACTTCTGAAAAGTCTGGAGAATTATATAGAAAAAAGGTTTTATATAGGGTGGCAACATGATAATGTCACCACCTTTCCCTCAGCAGTCCATAGAGCCAGATAGCTTCAGCCCAGATTTGCAGCTGCGATCTGTGTTTTACTGTTGATGATATATGATGATATAATGGACTGGATGAGGTTTCTGTTTCAGTCAGCCTCCTTTTTTTGACATGTAATTCAAATCCAAATGCTAATCTGAATTTGTGACTCAGAAATCTCTAAGTGACATCCTTACCAGAGAAAGAAAAGATGGAGCCTTCATGTACAAATAAAAAGGTGATGTTTGAAGGATGTTTCTTAATTTTTAAAATGCAGGTAGTCAAGAACTTCTGAGATGTTTGTGTTCAATTTGCTTCCACATTATTGTAGCTGTTAAATTCAAGGTCTCCATTGGCTTCCTAGCCCATGCCTGAGTTGTAAATCAAGCTCTCTGCAAGTATACACTGCTGAAAACAAAGCAGGTTGGGAAGTTTTAAGGGTTTTTAATTTTAAAACAAATTCTGCTGTTAGATGTAAACCTCAGGTTTCCCACGTAAAATCTTGAGGAGAGATCTTGAGGTAAAACTACAGTTTTCTCTGAACACAACACTATTTATTTCCACAGTGGTAAGGAATTCTACACTCCTGTTTCTGCATGCACATCTCAGGAAACAGACAGTTGGTTTGTCTGGCTTGGGATGGGCTGTTAAATAATGAGAGCTTGTTCATAGCCATGGCATTAAAGAGCCTTATCAGCGAGGTGTCCCACTTAACTGAATTGAAGGTGGAAATATTACCATCTGCTATTAAAATGTAGCTTCTTATATTCTGCCAGAGACATAATAAGCATTTTGAGAGTTTTCTAACACATTGCCATTCATTTCCCCACATTGGATCTGTAGATTGAAAAGAACACAAAAAAGGAGCCCTCAAACATACGCCAATAACACATGCATATTTATGCAGCCAGCAGTTTCCTTGTTTAAGGAGAATACTCAAAGAATTAAATTTCATAATTTTCTGAAATAGCAAGGACATTTAAAGAGCATCTGTGGATTAGTCTGAGTAAGTTTGTTCTGTGAATTGCTTGAAAAGAAAACAGACTCTTCCTAGGTATTGCAACAAATTGTTCCCAGCACTTCAGCTTAACACAGTAAATGAAAATTCAGAGGAAGCAGCACAATATTGGATGAACCTGCTTCAGAACATTGGCTCAGGCCACAAAGCAAGTAATTAACAAGCTGAATGAAGCATTTAAGCCCACGCCTTATCATTTATGTAACTAACCTTTGAGTTTTGGACGCACTGGTATGCTGCAGTGAAGCCTACACAGTGTTTCTTTTATGTGTGTGTATTGAGCAAATGGGAAATGCATACCCTGCCATTTGTTTTTCACATTTTCAGCACTTATCAGAGTTCTCTGGCTGAGTGATCTTATATAGCAAAAATGTACGCCTCTTGGTCCTTTTTTCTGTAGTGCAGAATGAATCTAGACAAGCCTCAGCCTTGTTGTGTGTGGGGGGATGTATTCTACTTTTAAGGGTGCTTTTGAGCTTGTTTAAAGCATCATTAGTAGCACTAGAAAAGAATTAATTGAATGCCACTTTTCACCAAAAAAAGTGAGCAACAAAAAGAGTGACGGAGATTCTGCAAAATCCTTGATAATGGAGGCAGCCTTCAAAAAAAACTTTGAAAACAAATCAGGAATGCTGTGAACCAATGAGGTCTCAAAAGACGTAGTTTCCATCCTTGTCACACATCTGTTTTCCCCATCCTGAGAAATACTGGGCATGTTAGGAATATTGAGACTGCTGATGACATTAGTTTCCTACAGAGCTTGTGAGATAGAAGTGGAATGTAACATCACCTCTGCACTTGGGAAATGAGTCATTTTGCTTATTAATGCTCTCACTTTTGTCTCTCCCTCCTGTTCTCTTCTCCATCACTTTATAACCAGACTTATTTGGAACTCTTGCGAGACAAACACCATTTCTCCTTGGCAGGAAGAAAATAAAATAGCATACTTAACATGGTTATATAACACACTGCTACGCATGCCTAAAATGAGGTCATTTTGATTAATATATTTATCTGGTGTGCAGCTGTAACAGGACATGTAATTGTGATTAAAAGACCACCGTTTTCTTTAGTGTCTTTGCAATAGCCTGTGGTTTTTGTAACTCATAGGCCTGAACCTGATGGGAGTTAGTTGCTGGTCATGTCATAATTTGTGCCCTTGGGCTATGATCCTAGCCTTCCAAACCTCAGAAAATCATTGTAGTGTGGAAACACAATTCCCTTCCTCTCTTCTTTCCTCTGTTAGAAGTTAGGTAAGAATTCTGCACTAATTATGTTTATTAGAAGTAATCCAGCAACATATGCATAGCAGGAGGAAAGAGAACTGGGCAAACTGTGGAATTCCTTAAAGTTGGAAATGTTGCTGGATGATGGAGAAAGTAAAAAGACGAGACGAGTGATACAGCCAGTTACAGTGAGCCAGGAGAAAAAGTGGAGCAGCATGCTGCAAATGTCTCTAGTATCATCTGTGGGAAAGAGAGAACCGGTAGAATCTGCTTTTGGAATACAAGCAGATGTATTTTTCTTTTGGGATGTTGAACTGCCATTCTTCAAAGTTCTGACGCATCCGGTTCTATTTCGGTTTGATGACTCCTAACTAGACATGTTAGGCGGCTGCTGCTCAGAAGCCAGCATTTAAAAACACTGTTTTTCTGTTCGACTCTTTCTGGCAAAAAGCTCATTATTCAAGTACTTGCTCTAACCTTTAGTTACCCTGGTTGCATAACTGGAAAGCAGCATCCCACCATGCACTTCTGTGACCCAGTTGTGCCTTTCCAGTAGTGACTTTATGAGTTATGAAAGGTGTGTCTGCCACATTGCTACAGAAACATTTACTCTACTGACCCTGATTTCCTAAATATTATATAGTCATTGTACACTAAGGAGTAAAAAACAATGTAAAAGCATGTGGAAAAACCCCCCCTAATTCCGCTAGGTTGAAAATCCCTGTGTTTTGCTCTTTAGCCTTGATAGAGTTTGGACTTCTCATTGATAAAAAAAATACTTGTAGAACCAATTTAAAAATCATTAATGCTTCAGCAATCTTTCAAAATGAATTTTAGATGATACATTCAGTACTAATAGTCACAGTACAAATCATTGAGTCATCCAAGAAAAAGCCTGAATAACAATTGCTTTGTTGAACTGATTTGCAGCCTAAATTGTGATGTGCAGCTTTCACATTTTCTAGACTGTCTGAAGACTTGCTAAAATCTTTCCACATTATTGTATCATCTATTACCCTGTATTCTACTCATGATAAAACCTCCCTGTGGATGAGAATGAATTTCTAATGTCACATAGAGAAAATTGTTTATTGCTAGCATTACTTCTACAAAATCTTTCTGTAGCTCATAGAAAACAAAAAAGAGACGTGCTTGATTTTCTTTGCCATCACATAATACAGCATAAGTCAGTTATATAAATAAAGTCACTTACATAAATAGCTTAATTCTCCTTTCATTTATATGGAATTATAAATCAAGAGCAGATCTACTGAAACAAAAGATGTTACACTGTCATAAAACTGGTATTGACAGCATGTGCATACTTTCATTATATAGATTCTTTCAGCCAGTGATTTTTGGGCTTTAACAACTTGAAAATCATCCTGTCCACAAAGTAAAGTATTTAGTGTGTGTCAGCTGGAGGCTGGTATTCATGGCAAAGCTTGTTCTTTACATCAGTTTTCTAGTAGTCTCTGTATATTAATTTTTGGTATTAATATACAATTTATCTGTGTAGTTAAAATGAAAACATTATTCCTGTCTAGTAAGCATGATGTAACCACTTCTTCTGCTGCATAGGTTTTAGAGAAGTTATTATTAGTGACTGATGATAAAGGCCTGTTTGAAAATCAGAAAGACCTTTAAAAACCCATCCTAGCCCCACAATAGTTTAAAAAAGCAGTTTCTAGTCTTCTTTCACCTGTACATGCGGCCAAGAAGCTGAGAGAAGGCATTCCTTACCTTGTCCTTGGTTGTGAGCAGTATGGAGCAAAGACCAGGCACTCCATGGTTTCTACAGCAGAGGCTAAAGAATTGTTGAAACTAAGAAATCAGCACCTCTTTTGAAGATAAAAACTGTTGTCATCATATCTTTCACGCAGTCACACAGAGAGACATGGCACATTAAGAGATATTCCAGGATTTTGTGGAATCATTCACAGAATAAAAGCAAGTTACTGACAACATTTCAAAGCTGTGGCACGTCACAGCCAGGAGATGCCCCATGGCCTTCCCTTCCCTCTGCCCAGTGTGGCACAGGGTCCTGATCCCACGCACAGCAAAGTCACCACAGGGTCTTGTGTCAGAGAACTGGGGAGCAAAGGCTGACTGGAAGCTGTGGTTTTCCTTTAACTGCTTTACAGGATAGAACCAATCCAAAATTGCTAATAATCATTTTAATATGAAGCATTATATAAGTGTAGACGACTTTAGCATATTTCAAATACCATTTGAATCAATCTGTGTAGGTACACTGTTACAAAATGAGAACATCGTGAGAAAGTAGTTGGGAAATATTTTGCTATCCTATATTTGGGTTAAATTCTGTTTCACATTGCCTCTAAACCCCTCTCTTTTATAACCACTCTTAAACCTTTCAAAACTAAAGTTACGACTTAAAACAATAGTTTAAATCAACACATTCCCAAGAAAAGCTCCAGTTTTGACTATTTACTATTTCCTGATGAAAATGCACTTCAACCAAAACTTCCTCTGATCACACAGATGTACACAATGTATTTTGTTACAGATAACAGAGGCTTTGATATAATGAGCTGTAGGCTCACCCTAGGCCTTAGCCTGTGCCCTGGATTCTAAAGTAAATGCAGAGCCTGCACAAGCTTACATAAGAGGCCAGCAAGGCAACCTCTGACCCCAGCAGTGGCTGGGGCTTAGGCAGCAAGTCACAAGCATGCTACATCTTGTCTAAATGACAAGATAAAAGAAGCAGCCTATACATATGTAGCTTCCAAAACATTTCAAACCTTCATATTTTTTGTAGAATAAACTCATATTATTAGGTTTATGAATAAAGGTGTTCTCTAGCATTCTCTGTGAAGTTGAGTTTGATAGCCCAGTGGAACTTCATAAGCAGTCATCACTGAAAACAGTCCTTTCATCACCACACAGACACAGCTTAAATGTGGCTGGGGTGCATTCCTGCCTGAGATTGTAAATGAAAATGTATCCTGGTCATAGGTTTAAATCAGAGCAATCTGTAAAGCAAATAGTAATGCATCAGAAGAACCAAAGCCCAGAGAAGTGCAGGGTAGCGCAGTAAGCCAGGCCTTCTTCAGCTCCCATTCTTTTTACTTTACCAGAGCAACAAAGGAAGAGAGGAGGGGAAATAAAACCAAGCCCAAAACCCCCCATAAAACAGCAGCACTTGCTGTCCTCTTTTACAACATCTGAGGTTTGAACAACTTAATTTCTATGGTATGACTTCTTCACTTCAAATGTTGTGTGACAGGATATGAGTTGTTCTTTCTTCCTTTATCTAAAACACATACAAAAAGCAGCTCCCATGTAATATTTGTTCACCTCTGTAGTTGTTATGCAAGCCAAAGAGTAAAGAAGACAAAAATTTTAATTAGGAAACAACTCTCCACACAGACTTTGTTGGTACAACATAGTTATAAGTACATCTACAAACACGTACAGGTTCTTTGGACTATGATTTTTTAAAATATATTTTATATGACAATGCAAACAAATCTGGAAAAAAACAAATTACTTCAAACTTATGTAGAGGTAGCTGAACAGTACTCTGTCCAGTGATATGAGAGTATAACTTAAGTTTCATTTCAAGTTCATTACAGTGCACAAAAGGATGTTTTACAAACAAATGGAATATACAAGTCCACAAAACTTTTTATTTAAAATGGCTTGAGAGATATATTTCTGGCACTCTTGTAACCACATAGCTTGATGGAATTAAATTGGACAAGTATACGGTTCCAAATTAAGACATCTTACACAGATAGCCTTTTGCTCCTCGTTTTTGTACTTCTCCTGTTCCTTATCAGGGAATTACAGAAGCTATTACATTGTTTTTGCTACACTTCTGCTCTGTAAACCTTTGTTCTGCAAACTGAATGTAAAGATTAAAAGGTGCATATGTTTTGTATTTATAAAATATATGGCTATGACTATTAAAAAGCTCAAGAATGGCAATAACATAATACAGGCACTTCTATGTGAGGGTTACTTTAGACCTTATGAAAATCCAACATTAGTAAGCACTTCACATGATACCTGGATGAGTAAGTCAAAGTAATAGTTCAGGTTTTTATTATCCACCATTTTAATCCTGTCTAAGCAGATTAGTTTCTTTCTTCTTTCAGACAATATTTATTTAGCAAAGTGTTTCAAGAGAGTGACTTTGCTCAAACTACCATTTTGCTGCTGCCATAGGACTTCCAGTGATTTACTGGGCTTTGGAAATAAACCCCAGTTCCTAAAGCAGGTGCTGCACTAGTTACAGTTCCAGTTGTGAATTAAATGAGAACTAAGCAGGGGTTGAAAAGAGGGATTGTGTTCACCTGATATAGGACTTGGGGGAAATGGGGAGCACTACCCTAAGTGCATATAGGTCCATGGGGTTTTTATGCACAAAACCCCTAAAGTTAAATTTCACTTTCTTTTTTAAATAAGTGTTTGTGAACATGTTCTCCATTCCTAAACATTGCATTTAAATACAACTCCTCTCATTGATTTAAACACCAGTAAAACTTCAGCACCAAGTAGAAATCATTAAAAAGAAAATTTTTCACAATGAGAACAATCAGCCATTGGAATAATCTTCCCAGGGAAGTGCTGGATTTCCCAACATTGGACACTTGTAAGATTTGGCTGGATAGCCCGCTGGACCATCTTGTCTAGACCATGCTTTTGCCAAGAAAAGTTGGACCAGCTGATCCTTGAGGTCCCTTCCAACCTGGGATTCTATGATTCTGAAAAGACCATCTAAAACAGAACTCAACTCTATGCAGCTCTTTATCTACAGCACAGACTAAGACAGACCTGCTACATCCAAATCCACTTTTTTTTTTTAAGATTAAAACAATCTTTGGATTAATAAATCCATGGTTGAGGTGTTCTGTCAGTAAGCAGTCATACAGGACAGAAGGACATAAGCCATTCAGTCTGACAGCCGGGATCTCTTATTGCTACATTGTAATGGAAGAGAGCAGCACTTAAAGTAATTACAGAAAAAAAGCAAGAGGAATTTCTACAACTAACACAAGTATGTCACTTACGACTTACCATAAAAGCCTATCACACCATTTTATCATTTCATTATTAAAACTACTGAACTACTGTCTAAGTAGCCTATGCATTACTTATGCCCCCACAACAATTAATCAATACTTCTGAACACACAGGAAATGCAAGTTTGAGTCATGATTTGGCCTGTTGGGTTTTTCGTTTTTAGCAGATGAGCAAGACTGGTTATAAAACTGGGTTTGGCGCCCAGAAAAATGTGAGCAGCTTAAATATTCCTCCAATTAGTGTTTTATCTGATCAATGCTATTGCTATAATTAAACTGAAGGTATTTTAAAATCTGTTCAGCTGTTTATTCATGCCTGTGATAAACGTTGCATTTACATCCTGTACTTATTTATGCAACTGAAAAAAAATCAGTGACAGTGTGGCATACCTAGATTTTTTTTTTTTTGTTTTAAATATCATTACTGAAATTTTACCACCTCAACATAATGAAGGCTAAAGGGTGGTCCTTGTCCAGTTATTCTTGGACAGGTTTTTGTTCTCTAGCATATATCTTCCTCAGTATTGTTTTTCATTTCTGATGGAATTTGCAGACCTTAGCCATTAAACTAGGATGTGTGGCCATAGAGCAGCCCCAGAGAGAATGCTACTGTACCTGTACAGTACTGCACCTGTACTGTACAGATGGAATTTTGATTTGTTGTGCATATGCAGATCACCTGTTTGCATTAAATGCAGTAGGTCAAGTGTTTCCAGGCTGCAACAAATGCACTGGGTGTTCACGATGCAGGGCATGTAAACAAGTCTCTGCTTGGAAATTCTGGCAGCTTTACTCAAGGCTAACAGAAAAGACAATATTCATCTTTAAAATTAAGGATTCTTTCCATGACAGTTTCTAAAACAACAGAATAGGCAGAATGAGTCTGTAGAAGACACACCATGCAGGATAAAATAACTAATTACATCAGTGAGAAAACAGTTTAAATTAGGTATTTAAGCTCCTTTTCTCACAGATAAGAGTAACAAAACTGGAAGCTTTTTTTCCTGTGGGAGCAATATGAGACACTTATGCTCTGCAATAGTACATAATGGTTTGTGGAAGAATTGCATTTAATGCAGCTTCACTTCCAAACGAGTAGAAATCACTTTGTTGTTGACTTAGGAAGACAAAGCGCCATAGCAGGTGTCAGCCACCATCACTTGGTACTGTTCAGAACACGTTGGTGTTTTGATACATTGTTTACAGCATGCCAAGTACCACTCATGGAGGACGTGCAGCAATCCAGCAGTATGGAAGGAAGTTACAGCATTTCCAAAGTAGCTCAATGCAAACAGGATATAGATTCCATGTGTACCACAAGGGTGAAACATATTTGTCTTCCATTTATTTCTTTGGTACCCTTATAAAAAAGTTCTACAGAATTTAACGAAAGGGGAACAAAGGTAGCTTTATGGAAAATACTTTTAACTAATAATGGAAAATAATAATAGAGATAATGGAAAAACATGCAGAAAAATGACACTAAATTCTATTGCATTTTTTTCATAAAGGCATGAAATGGCAGAGTGCTATCCTGTGTAAAAAAAATCCAAAGAAATTGATAGCATTCCATAACATTCTCACTTAATTCTGTTTTTGCCACTGAAAAGGAAAACAGTAGCTTAGACTAAAAGGCCCAGTTTTGCTCACATTGAAATCAGTGAAAGTCAAAATCAGATGGAGGTAAGATCGGTCCCAGAAAGTGGTACACTGTAAGCAATAAAAGCAGCAAAACAAGTATACGAACTGTTGATTTAAAAAAAAAAAATCAAGACCAAGATACTTCCTGTTCTCATTTCTGCCCTAATTTTACCTGCTTTATAGCTAGAAGTAATCACACTAAAATTCACTTGCTTTCCTTGGGAAATTATTATTAGCAACACTACCCAATCTCTTAAGAGAAAAGCAGTGGCTGGGTAGAGATTTGAAGCTAACAGAAACCTGAAGATTGGGGTGAAATAAATAGCATTTATTACAACATATTCCTTCTTATGTGACACAAACTACCCTCTGAGTCCTACAGTTCAAAATAACTCCCCCCTCCCTCTCCCATAAACACACTCCAAAGCCAAATCCCACCAAACAATTAAAAGAAATAAAACTCATCTTAACAGCAACAAGAGTTGATGTGGAAAAAAAAAAAAATCTATGTATTAACCTACAATGAAATTACACCAGTACTTCCAGTTTTCTCTAGGATAAGCCACTTTCCATATATTGCAGCTCTTTCTTCGCAGTTGTTTGTAGCCATTGTCCATTTTTGCAAGAAAGAGTTCAGATATAAATTCAACTTCAAGTTATTCTGTTCTGCGAAATACTAGAGGATAGATCCTTCTGTCACCACTATGGTCAATTCCCACTGACATCAACCATCAATACTTGAATCTACCCAAGCACTTCAACACATGCTTAAGCAGGTGCTTGACTGGTTGGTTGTATCAGGAACCTCACCATAAGCATAGGATGAACCTTCAACAGCTGTGCTTGAATTAACTCAGACAATCTGTCTATTCAAAGACTTCAAGGCAGGATGTTTTGGGGGTGTTCTTAAGCTAGAGTAGAACTGGGGATGAGTAGAAAAACATTCAAAGTATCTGAACACAAATAACTGAAAAATTATCAAAGCAGTCGCTTGTGCACTGCTAGAATCATCATTTTTGCCCCCAGTTATAAATACAGGGTAAAAACACTATAAATAGAGCAGCTCACTTTCCTTTAGTGAATGAACACATAAATAATATACATTTTGAAACAAAAAATCATAGTGCAAAAATAAATTATCAAACAGAAGTTTTGAACATTATTTTACACAATGCTATATAAAACCTGAACCATTCGAATAAAAGACTTTGCAGTTCACTGAAATAATGCATTAACCTTATTATTTCTGCTTCACATTAAACTGCACAGTTTATCCTTTATCCACTAAAAAATAAAATAAAATAAATTAAAAAAACCCTTACAATTTTCAAAAGGTTTATGGCAAACAAGATCACTTTTTGTTCTATCACATTTGTTGTTAATTTAGCAGTGCAGTGATCTCAGTTCCAAATGGAAACTATTGAAGTATCCATAAACATCCCCTGCTCTTTATAACTCATTCTCTTCGAAATTCAGTGTTGAAACATCCTAACACTCAAATCTGTAAGACATTATTGCAGTTAGATGAAGTTACAAGAGACAGTCTGCAGTCAAGGACTGTGGGAGACTGCCCAGCTCTGCTCCTCACCATCACCGTGATCTCGTGCGAGACATGAACGTAAGGACACGTCTGATGCCATTCAAGCGGTCTTTAAGGGATTTCATGGCAAGGAACGGGAGCTGAGCTCTGTTCTCAAGTGGAAGGACAGCCAGCACCCACCAGCACCAGGCTGGCCCGTTAGGGTTAGCCTGCAGCCAGGGAAAAAAAAAATAAATTAGAAGTCAGGGTTCATACAGCTGGTAAGGTCTTGTTTTTGAGGATTTAACTCTGAAAACATAGTTTTTGATAGCAGTGTAGCAAGTAGATTATTTCATTGCCAGCCTCATGGCTTGTGATTACTGGTTGGCCTGAAAAAGATTACAAACAAGTGACACCTTTCCTAAAAATAGGATGTTAAAGGCATTTCTATTACTATCAACAATTTATAGGCTGGGCTTTCTAGAATTTTTTAAAATCTATTTTTTTTCCCGAGTTAATACTGACCCAGCTCTTTAGGATTCCTGTCTTCCTTCTCCATACTTTATGATACTACCTCATATTTAGCTCTTGTTGTTACATTCTGTTATTTTAGTACCCCACCATTTGCAGTCTTTTAATGAAAGTAACAAATTTCCAGTTTCCTATTTACTCTCAGTCATTTAATTGAGAAAGGAGAACTGGCAAAAAGGCAGTTCAGCCTCCTGGGATTAATGCAGTGAGATAAATAGTCTCAGAAAGTTATCAACATTAAATATGAGCTTTTTTCTTTGCAACTGTGCTACTACTGGTGTGTGGCAACAATTTAGAGGCTCCGCTTACGTGGGGTAAATGCAGAGTATTCATATTTTCATCTTAAAACACAATGCCTGCCAGCTTATCGGATATCCCTGCTATTTCTGTCTCTAAAAGTTACATAAGCCACTGATTCTGGATACCTGTGGGTCAGGATCCTTGGCTGGCATTGGACCAAAATGACTGAGAATTCGACTTTTGAGTGCTTGCTTGAGGGAGTTAAACCATGTATAAGCCTGATCATAGACAGAGTCATGGAGAACAAGTAATGCAGCATACTCTTGTCCTTGCACCTGAAATGAGAAATGAGAGAGGGGAGGTTACTGTTAGTTCAGTCTGTATGTTGGGGAAGGCATAGGATTTTCAAGATTTTCGGGGTTGGGTAGGGAAAAGGAAAAAAAAAAACGGGCATGCCAAAAGAGTTTTGGAATAAATACTGAGAGCTCATTTGGTGTTTCCCCTTCTCATACCCCTCCTCTATCCAAATTCTTCACTTTGCCTGTATTCTAAACCAAAAGTATCTATTTGTAGAATTTGCACTTTCTGGATTGGTGTATGAAAAAACCTTTATGCAAATACCACACAAAAACAGAAAAAAAGTTATGCAAAGCTTTTTAAACAAAAAAAAAATCAGGAGAGCCTCAGAGTAGACATTTTATCTTCCCATTACATACCGAAAGCTCCTAAGAATTAACACAAGCAATTTTGAAGGTTATGGTGCACCCAAATCCTGCTGCTTCTTACCTAAATGGGGATTTTTCTAACTGACTTCCATACAAATATTGTCAGGTTCCCTCTCCACCCTCTTATAGACTCCAGTTTTTCTGTCTGGAAGAGCAGTAAGAGCTCATCCTGGATTTAGTCTTGTCCTCTAATAAATACCTCCAGGAAACACTCTTCATTACATGGGCAGTGTATGTACATGCTTGTGTTAACTATTATGTGTCCCACCTTAACCATGAGCAGTTTATTAAATACCACAAATTTGTTTCATTACAAACTTCTACAAAAAAAAAAAGAACTCACTAAAAATATACATGCTTAGAATTTCACATGTAATACAGTTTAAATGAAATATTGCTAACCTTACCTTCTGATCCTCAATGTACTCAATATCTGCTGTATTGTATCCATCACGCTGGCTGTGCTGGATCACCTTAAATCTCCTCTTGCCAATGCTGTCTACAACAGAGCGACCATCAGCAAAGAATTCAACATTTCTTATCTCCAGAATGCAGCCATAATCTGCAAACCTATTGAAATCAGAACAAAAGCAAGTAAACAAGTCTTATTCTCTGCACCCTGAGTTCCACAGAGCTGCCATACAGCCAGTCTCTACCACAAAGGTATTTACCAATGTCAGCTCATTTCTATTGTTCATAGCACTGACCTGCTGTAGTTCAAATTATTCCACAATTGTTTGCAAAACTATCAGGAAGATTCAGACTGTCTAATCTGATTAATGCTAACTGGATGTTTCGGAATACAGGAAACATCTTATGAAACTGGAAGATGCACAGATCAGAAGCAAACCTTTACCATAATGCTAATATGTTCAGTCAATTTGTACAGAGGGACAAGTGCAATTCAGAATATTAGCATTATGGAAGGACTAAGAAATCGATGAAGAAAAAAGTTTTTGCACAATTTCAGCAGATTTTACTTTGCAGGTGGGTATTTTCTGCAAATTATTCTTTTCACAGACTATACATACCCAGTAGGTTTATAGCATAAAAAGGGAGAAAAGCTAAATAGAGAGTCAAACATTGAAGTCAAATTACCCAAGACTGACTGTAAATGGCTCAATGTAAATGCTCTACCAGTCCTTATGAAGGTCCTGTTATACCTCTGCAGCCTCCACTATACTCAGAACAGTGAGGATATAACCATATCCCATAATTTAAGGAAATTTAGCCCAAGATCAGACCTTACTGCCATTTCAATTTCTTGTGCCAAAACATTCAGCAGATTTGAAAGCAGGAGAAAAATACACTTCTTTTCATGTATTACAGGAGGTCTGCAGCTCAATCACATGCTCCACACATTCAGTTATGAGTGTTTTGAGAGAACAGACCATCATATTAGTCAGAATCCAACTGCTCAAGACAAAAACTTCTATCTCCTCAATGTCTTTAACCTGCACTAGGAAGAAACTTTCTCTAGTGGAAAATCACCACAGATATTACATCCATGGACCTTTCTGCACCTCTCTGCTGGCTGCAGACTAAGTGGGTACCTCACATGGCCCAAGCTGTTCACTCACCCCTTGACAGGGTCGCTGATGCACATCCCAAACTGTTTGGTGCCAGTCTCCATGCACCTCCGGATCATGAGCCGATAACACGGCTCAAAGATGTGCAAAGGACATGGGACTGTAGGATAAGCCATTGTGCACACAAATATGGGAACATTCTTATTTAGGCTGTAAGAAAGAAAGGAAAAATCAGATATGATGCATTACCAAACGGCTGACACATTAAGTCTCATATTCTTTAAAACTATGACATCTTTAAATAGAAATTATAACATCTTCAGAATAAAATTCTTAATGGAATAAAGAAAGCTAAATTTTTGGTAAAAGCTTAATTCTATTCTTAATGGAATGCTAAAAGCTAAAATTATTTCCCTTTAGCTAACTAAATACTCTAGAAAATTATATACCAGTTAATAGCAGACAAATTTTTCATTAAGCTTTCTGGATCTGGTAGTGAAAGCATTATTGGAACTCTAGTATTGCTTTTATTTATTTTATTTCCCTTAAGCCCATTTCTTCCCTATCCAGTATATTCCAAACCCCATCCTGCCAGATCACTCCTACCTATTGTCTCACTTTGTGCCTTTCATAGAGGTCAAAAAAGCCAACTGAAAGCCAACACATTGCCTTGTACTTTGTTTATAAAGCAATCTTCTGGATTTCTTCTACTTCTCTTTATTTATTTTATTTTTTAGCAGTGTCTAGTTTTTATGCTCACTCAAGCACAGTTTCACCTGGACCCTGTTCTCTGAAATCATGTGATACAGAGAAAGAAGCTCCATCAGCATCTCAGCTCATGTTCCACAGCAGCCAGAGCCATTCATAGCTAACAGCAGCAGAATTAGAGATGGGATTTTACATAAATGGATTACATACTTGGAAAGCTCTGCTATTTCCTCTTCATAAATCTTTCTCCTTTCAGTGAGCTCTTCTGGAAGATATCTGGCTATTAGCTCCTCCATTAGCACTGTTTTACAGTATTTCCTCATAGCCAAGCACTGCAGTAACAACACACATAAGCAGTTAGAGAGAACATCCAGCACTTCACAGTGATTGGAGCCTGTGCAAAGGACATCATCAATTACCCCCATTTTCTGATGTCTGTGATTCTATCATCTATTAAACCTGCCACTGAAGAGTTGTTTTTTGAGATATTCCCTGTGTTACAGACACTCACTTAGGAAATCTGGAAAGTAAAAATCACCTACAGATTTTCTAAATATGGGTCTGGTCCTAAGGTTTGAACAGAGACTAGTCATGCTCGGCGACTCACAAGAGCATTTTAAAAGTCACATTCTTCCTTATGTATGAGTTATGTATTATTTCTTTTGTGTTGGGAAATATCAAGGCTGTCTGAAGGTGAAGTTGCTCCTATCACTTGCACCTGAACTTATGCTGAAAAAATCCAAGGATTACCTCTGAGAGCCCTTCCTTGCACAAGGGACATTTTGGGTTGTGATCCAGGCATCTCTCCAGACATTTGAGACAAAAGGTGTGTCCACAAGGTGTAGTGACAGGTTCATAGAAGAGCCTGGATTGGAAAATCCAAGAGCAAAAAGACAACAATATCGTGTACTAAAGTAAAAGACAACGGTTGCTACCAAAAAAAGCTGAATTCATTCACTAACTTAACTACTGACTACTACAGTGATAAAGCTGTTTCTTGCTTTTAATTTCTTCAACCAACTTTTGCATTTATTCAGCTTACAGACTTTTTTATTGCCACCCAACATGAAAGGCAGCCCATAAACTCTGACTTCAGTGAATATGAGGGACAATATTGTCACGAACTTCCAACAAGCCAGCATTTCTCCTCTGTGTGAGCAATAAACAGAATCAGAAGTTGGACCATCTGACTTCACTAATGAAATTGAGCAATACCTGCACAACTATTATTACCGATATTTTGAGATTACTTGTAAGTGTAGAGCTAAGCACAAAATACCTATTTGCAGTAATAGCCCACATCAGTAATTGCAATAAACTGGGACTTGGCAGCTCTGGAATAAATGGTGGAACTCAAATATCCTGGAGGTCTTTTCCAACCTAAACGATTTTATGATTCTGTTACTGCTAGCTCTAATGCATATTCTTTTTTTTTTTTTTAATGGGGTTCTTAATCTTCAAGTGACTGCTTTTCTGGAAAATGAGTGACAGGAGGTTCATGTTTCATCTGGAAGAGTATTTAAATATATAAGGCCAGGTCTTCAAAGTATCATGGTACCTATTCTTTACCCATTTCAAGGGCCTCTATGACACTAATTTTCATGTAAAGATTTTTTTTCCTTATTATGATTATGTGATATTGCAAAGTCATGTTTCCTTGTCAATGAAGACCTTAGGGAGATGTAAATAATACGGATTTTTTTAAAAATAGAAACAATTCGAATCTAGAAGCTAAATTGTCTGGAATATACTGTATTTTACAACATACTGTCTAAGCATTTTAAGGTCTTAAATACTAGTCTCATCATAATTTAAGTGAATTAATTTTTCTTTAAAGTATTAGTTTATCAAAACAGTACACTATGGTCTATTAAACATCTGGAAATTACAATACATAAACCCACATTTATTAGCACCTTTCACAAGATGAGTGCATTTAAGAACGCAATTGGCTTTTAACAAGACTAGCATAGAGAGCTCATTAAATATCATTAGTTACTAAAAACATTGACATTTAAGCAATGGAACACATGAAATAGTATCTAAAATGCCACATCTATCTTATCGCAACTTGACAGTGTAATTGAACACACTTGTTAACTGTTTCATGGACAGAAACTTCACTTAAGCTATGTGAAACGCTGAATTCTACCCCATGTTCCAGCAAGCACTGCACTGTATATGTAATAACTTGGTAGGCACTGACTTATCCGAAATGTAGCATAAAGACAAGATACTCCTTTTAAGATTCCCCAGTGTTCCCTAGTTCTCACAAAAGCCAGCAGCAGCTTTTCCTAACAAGTCTAAGAGGAACTGGGCAAGCTCCATGACTTGAAGAAAGAAACACTACACACCAAGACTTCTCATGACATTATTTTGAGCTACTGTAACAGCAGAAACTAAATTGCTGCAGAATAATGCTTCTTTTCTCGTCAGTATGTAGCTTTGACTACTTTGTATTTTCTGCTTGCTGCAGGAGCAAAGGTAGATCAATAACATTTTGGCCACTCCATCAGGCAAACAGGTTAATAACAGCTCCTGCAGTTAATTGTGAACAGGTCAGTAGGTTACTAGGTAATTAGTCCAAGGTATCTCAGGAACCAAATCCCCAAAACATTCTGAAGATCATAGCAGGAAATAATTATAATCGGTCTGCATAAACAACAAGAGAGATCTTAGGAGAGCTTTCCTGAGCACAAGCCTTCCCTGTGCAGTGATGTTACAAAGCTAACATCCTTCTGAAGGCAAGGCCTATGTTTGGGGTTACAATTCCAAGCACAGCACCTATACCATCCTCTATACCGTAAGGGAAACAGCAATCCCTGGGCTAATTCCTTTGCAATATATTGCAGTCTGGCTGTTTCTGATTTAACATAGAGGATGAGAAAGTAGGATTAATTTTATTTAAAACATCAGAAAAATGCTTTGTGGACACAATAAACAAGCAGAATCACTAAACCATCTAAGAGTAATTGTGTGGCTTTCTGTTAGAGGAAAGTTTGATCTTTGCACTATTGACTGTTTTGACAGCTGCATAAACTTTTGGAACATATTTCAGCTATAGACAGGGAGAGTGGGAAGATCTGATTTATTCCAAGCAGAAGCAAATCAGACAATACAGCAGTTGGTCCTCAAAGCTTTCAGTTTATCTGAAACAAATTGAAGTCTCCTCCTCTGCATACAAACAACAAACCCCAGATTTCTCAAAACACAGGCCTTCAGAAGTAAATCCCTAAAGAGGCTATCTGCTATTTGAGAATTAAGAAATGTTGTGCAAAACTAAACCCCAACATGAATTATAGATAAACCTGGGTAATTAAAAAGACCAAACAACCTAAGCAACACTCACAGCAGCAAGTGAAACATCTTCCCAATATCTCTAAGTCACTAAAACCCCCACACACAATGTTATTTGCCGAAGTTAAAATATTTTGTACAAAACAAGTAGTAAAATAGATGCAGTTGACAACTCCTACTTATTTGACTAAGCCACTGCTGTTCCCAAGAATAACTGTTATTTAACTGGAAGAAGAAATCTTCAAGCAAATGGAGTGACAGCCTCAGTAAGGTGAGGAACATGTCTCTTAAGCAGGAGAGTTAAAACATACTCTTGTTTACTCTCAAAATCCTCCTATTGCAGTAGCAACAACACAGTACTTCACATGCGAACTCAGAATAGTCACTAGATGTGGTCTCTTTAGGTATTTTGTGCTTTTCGTGAGAAACAGCTCTACGAATTCCCAGATGATCAACTCTGGGTTTGTGCACTGTGTCAGTGGTGAGAGCAAATCTTTCGGACACCTTCACTAATGTGCTTAGCCCTCACGTGTCTTTGTGTGCCCATTCCAAAGCAATCACTAGCCCAGAGAAGATCAAAGAATCCTCATTCATCAACAGTGGTCAGAACCAAAAGTCTAGAAATGCATCACTGGAGTAACAATCACAGTAAAAGCTAATTTCATGTCACAAGCAAAAATAAGTACCAAGGAAGTGAGAAAATCTCTAGGCCATAAAAGGGAGGAAGATACAGCTGGAAAGCCATAGACATTCTTGAGAAAAGAACACACCTCATACACAGGGAGCAGTCCAAATCTGATGGGTCCACAACTTCAAATGGAATATGCTGTCCAGTACTATTTTCCTCAGTATCAACTACATCTATCAACAAGAGGAAAAAAAAGTAATTGAACAGAACTATGCAAGCACAATGCTATCTCATGTATTTACACCAGCATCTGATATTTAAATGTGTGTTCTATATACTTGCAACTTACTGAACTATAAAGCATCATTATAGTAATTTCTGTGCAAAGCTTCAAATTCAGCCTTGGCACAAATCTGCACATCTCTCCTTAATTTTGGTCACATTATACCCCCCTACAGAGGGTTCAATCTGGCCTTGCATTAGCAGTCAATGCCAAAACACTTTTTGTTAGTGCTGAAAGTCTTAAGTGAGACATATTTTTCCCTCATACCATTGTAAATACATCCCACAGCATGAAAACAAGGCCAGATATCAAGAACAAATAGTCTGTGCTTTTAAACGTTTAAAATTGCTATAGAAAGTGCTAAAACCATGTGCAACACTGATGTTCTTTAAGAGTCAGAGCTCTGCTGAGAAAAGCATGACCCAACCTTCTTTGCCCCTTTTTAGACTTTTTTCTCTCTACACACAGGAAAGATTCCACAACATGCATGTGTTGATTAGTCAAAAGAGAAAATATAAAAGGCAAAGTGTAATTTGATCTCTCTTTGTCTGAATCTTACAAAAGAAAAGTTTCCACAGGTTGCATGCCATGGTACCTGTCCTGTGTGTAATTAAACCTACCTTTCTTCATCAGTTTGCAGGGCAACTCAGCATTTCGCATCTCCTCTGAGCAGCACTTCCTTTTCAGGAGGCTGCATTTCTCAGAGATGAGAAAAGTAGACTCTGGCATGGAGGTGAATTTGTTCTCCTCCTCTGAGCAGTCCTTTTTGCTCTCTGTAATTTGTATAGATTTCCTCAAACTACCAGAAGTAGTTACATTTGGTTCCTCTTGAATGGAAAAACCCTTTTTCTGTTCCACATTGACCTGTGTGAAGAGAGTACTGACATTAGACCAATCTTCCAACAATTTGGTAAGGAAAAAACTCAATCTGTCAAAAATCTTTAATATTATGGGTCACCAGGAAGAACTTTGTAGGTCAAGAAGCAAGAGTTTGAGAATTGATAATCCTAATTAAAAAAACCCAAACCCCAAAAAGCAAGCAACCAACGAACTTGATTTCCCCTATCCACCACCGAGTATTTTCAGCCCTTTTGTATGGCTTTAGAGCATGAAGGTTGTGAAACTGGATTCAGGCAGAAATGTGGCTAGATCTCATGTTAAATATATTGTTATCACTGAACCTATGGGAAAATGCATATTGTTTATATCATGGTGATGGTATCAACCAACAGAAAAACCAAAACAACATCAGCTCATTCTAAGGAAGCAGTAAAAACACACAAAATTTATAATAGAAAAAATGCCCAGAGCTTCCTCTCGAAAGGCAGATTCCTTTCTCAGAGGATAAACTGTTCAGGGTTTATCCTGTTATGGCCACAGGACATCCTGTGAGCACCCACTGCACAGGACATCACCTGTCAGCTTTGTAACATCACCTCCCTGGATGGACCTGAAAACAGACACCATGGATTGTGATGTGTAATATGCAGAAAGATGAGTGAACTGTCCCTTGGATGGCTTTGTGAAAGAGTCATGCAAAAGGGTTTCTTGTCAGAAATATTCTAACAGCCTTTGCATGGGGTGATGTCACTGACTGTTTCTTATCAGTCTCAAGAAGGCAGCTCAAAACCTACCACTTTTGTTTATAAGGACTAGCCAAGTTTTCTCCTAAATATATAATATATGCAAACCCCATCCCAAAGTTCAGGTTTCAGCGGAGCAGAAGTGATCCTTACAAGCCTATGAATGTAAATCACTGCAGCCATTTACAAAACTACAGCTGCAAAACCAGACTTATGAAGTAGCTAATATAATTTATGTAGCTCTACAATAACCTCTGAGTATTGTACAGACTGAGTATAGAATTACTTCATTACTGGCTTCACCAGTCATAGCTCAAGTTGAAGCTCTAGATTTTAGCATTTCACAACTTTTGAGGGTATCTAAATTCCATCTACAGAGGCCCTTTTCCACTACCAACTACCTGAACGACCTAAAGACGATTAGAGGAGTAGAACCCACTAAATTCTGACATAAAATCTGTCAGAACAACAGAGGATTTCTATTAAAGAAAAAAAGTCAAATAAGGGGACTTCAGTAAGTTAACACTGTTTTATATGTTCTGAAACTCAGTAAAAATTTGAAGAAAATGTATCCTCCTATCTCCCAGAGGCAAAAAGAAGGCTTCCCAATGTGAACACAAAACACATAACAAATTAAGAACCACACATCAGACTTGATCTTTACCTTGAGCAACCTTTGTAGGTTATGGCTGGTGCCTCCAGATCCCACTGAATTTAGGAGATTCCCCTTTAATCTAGAGTGATGTGACAACAGCTGCAGGATATCGGGTAAGTGTTCCTGAGCATTTCCCGGGATGAGTGAAAACAAACTAAGTAGAAGCTGTGATATAAAACAGAACACTTCACTGCTTAGTTCCTTCCTTGCAACCTCTAAATGAAAAAGCAAGTAAGGGAATAGCTGAAAGAAGCATCCAGGATTTTGTTAAAATCACTTAAAGAGCCCTTTAAACTAGGGTAGGAACAAAAAGTGCAAGAGCTAATGCAATACAGGCCAAACAGACAGCAAGAAACATTTTCAGAGTTAAACAAGCCCACAGAGTCATTAACCATTCTCTGTGATGTGACAGACACATGCCTTTGTCCTCTTTGTTCTGCAGTTCAGGGCTCACCAGAAATTAACATCTTTCTTAAATGTTTTTGGGCTTTTTTTTTTTTTTTGCTGCACATCATCTTTCACTGGAGTTTACTAGTACAGAACGCACTCATCTCACAGGCTTAATCCAAGACCAGCTGGGTAAATGTGTCTGATATTGTAAAATGTAGCTATTTTTAATTCACTTATGTGAGAATACAAAAGAGGTAGGCAGTAGAAAAAAGCTATTTTTTCATTTGCTATAAGAAAATAAGTGAATCTGTTTCAAGTAGCAGCTTGAAACCTCTTGTATGGCATAGATTATCAGATGAATATTTAAGGAAAGAAACAGACCTGAATAGAATATTCACACTTCAAAAACTAATTTCAACATACTACTGAGGTGATCCTGCTGATGCCTGAGGAAGCCACATGACAGCCGAGATTTCTATTTAAAGCCAAAAAGGATTTCACAGGATCACACTATGTCCAAACTAGCACAGGCAGACAGTTAATACAAGCAGAACATCACATCTGCACCCAAAGAATTTGGTAAAACATAGTATGCCATTGTTATGTGAACAGCCTTGGAAATGACCCAGTAAAATATTGCATCATGGATGAACTCTGTGTCTGATGAGCGCACGAGTAATTCCTGCAGTCATAAGAAGCCTAGTTTTTCTCAGAACCCCACTGCTCAGAAATTAAATGGCTTGGAAATGACTATTTGGAGTCAGAATTTCAAAACATATCTGTTTGTTTCTGGTCTTTTTGCTCGAGTGCACAGAAAGTCTTCCAGCATGACTGTGAGCACAAATCATGACATAATGACAATGAAAGACTGCATGGAACCCACTGGTGAAAAAAGCAAACAAAATCCTCAAACATCAGTGACAAAAAATCCTCAGAGGCTGAAATCTCAACCACATAAAAAATGAGATAGAACTTTGATTTCACTACAACCATTCAGGTTATACTCTATTACCTTCAGTAATAGAGTTTTACCGTAAAACTTCTACTGTGTTTTTAGAAAACCTTATGTGTTACAGCACATAGAAACCCTAATGTTCCCATTCCACCAGGGATTGAGAATGGCATAAATACACTGCCATAAAAGAAAATAAAACTATTATATTTTTATTGCCACAAGTAATCACTGCAACATTGAGCCTTTTAACTATGACAAAAACAACAAAAAAAATCAAATGTTAAAATACTGATTTACAGGATATCAGAGACTTGAGGGGTGGGCAAAACAGCAGTATTCACAACAGCCATATAAGAATTCACACACATTGTAGGTTACAACTGAAAAAAGCCTCACAGTGGATCCATTTTTTTTTTTCTTATTTAGCATTAATTACTAGCAACCCTAAAAAACTAATTTAAAAACGCTCTTCCTTTGTTGACTGCTTCCTCTTTCACACCTCCTGCACACACTGACACTTGGGCAGCATGACTGGCAGTAGAAGGAAGGCTGCTGCTCCCAAGTGGAGTTTGATGAGTGCTGTGTGTTGTGTTCTGCCAGCCATTGCACTGATACATCACTCAATAGCAATTCCCCCTCTTCTGCTCTCCATCATTGCTAATAGACTGCCAAGCTAGGAATCAGATTAGAAATTTGAGAATCACAATAGTCTGTGGGTGGCAATTATTAACAATTCACTTTTCCTTCAAATTTGTAGATGCTAACACTGTTACTGTTTCCACTGAATGACTGCTGAGTATATTTTCTTGCTACCTTCCTATCTTCAGATCAGCAATACACAACTCAAATATGAGGAACAGTCTGGATTTGTATCTCCATTCCAGCTCTCTGCAGTAAGAAAGAAAAAGAAAAAAATCTCATCCTCCTTTATTAGAGGCCATTGAAAACAACTGTGCAGTTCCAGATGATTTAGGGAACTCACCTTTTGTGCCTCAGACTTGGCTGTCTTGTTCCCAGTATCTAGAGCAAGGCAGAATAGAAACTCCCTTAAAGCTTCTTCTGTTTTCCCCAGATTAGCTAATGCTTGTCCTTTCCTTAGGTGACCCTGCAAGGAAACACACCCACAGCTGCAGCTTTTGTCAAGAGAATATGCAATAAAACCATAGTCAAAGTACAAAAGATCTTTCTGAAGAAGGAAATGTCAGACAGGAAAAATCACTATAACCATGTCTTACACCTAGACACCACTAGTGTCTGGGTTTCTAAATACAACAGTCCTGAAAACTACAAGCATAAACAGGATATTCTTCTCATGCAAATATGATTCTTATGGCACTTGAGCCCAACTGATATTGGAAACATCTACTTCCCTTACATTCACCTTCTAAAATACTGACTTTGTCCTTAGCATTCAATTTTTAGAGAGTTCACAAAATTTATATTCATGCAAGTCAAAGATAATAGCCTCAGCTCATTCTCCAGAACTAGCACTCTTCCTTCACCCCAGGAAGCTCAAGAATATAACGGTTGAATGTCTGTAGATTGCAGGACTCCAAGAAGTTTCAGGACTTAAAGCCTCCCTCAGATTCCACTGTCTGACCATTCTAACCCTTTCCTATCAGGGCAGTATCAAGGTTCTAAAAAAGTACAACCAGAGTCAGAACTTACTTTCAACCAGTATGGCTGCAGCCTGCATGCTGTTTCTGCATCATGCAATGCATCTTCACAAGCTTTCAATGTAGAGTTAATCTGGGACCGGTTGCTATATAATAAGTGGTCATTTGGAGCTGTAGGAAATAGAAAAAGTGGTTGATTAGGTAAAAAGAAATTAGTTACATAAGATTAATTCCTTTTTTTTTTTTGTTTTAAACACATGTTGGTGCTTCCAAGATGCACAAACCCATGAAACATTCAGTTTTTAAGTAATTATGTACTAAATTAAATCTAGAAACCTCTTTGGGCAACTCCAGACAAAATGCCAGCTATGTATTATATAACTGCAGAGAACATTGCATAAATAAATGCTGAGACACTCACACAATAAATTACAAGCACTGACTTAGGATCAGATGGTTGGTAGAGACACACAGGAGACATTTAAGACAGCAGGAGGAATGCTGTTGTAGTGTAGGGAGAAGTTTCAAAATTGGTAGCACCAAAGTTTTTAAGTGATAAATAAGGGTCTTTTCATGCCAGAGCTCAAAACAGAGGAAAAGAAGGGACAGTGTGAAGACTCGGGTAGCGCTGCAATGATCACCGAGTTACACACACTATAGCATCGAGACACAGCGTGTGCTGGGGGAAGGCTGGCCGCTTTTCTTGGCAACACTTCCATTCAAGCGAAACGCTTCCCTATAATACCTTGCCTTTAACTTCTACTTAGTACTTGCAGCGTGAGTCACTTTTCCTCAAACTGCATGAAAAGGACCGCATCAAAAGTTCTCCCTGCACAGCCCCGCAGGCGCTTCCCGGCGATGGGGAGGGAGAGCGGGGCCGGGCGAGCCGGGGGTGCGGGACACGCATCCCCGCCGCTGCCTTCGCGCTCGGCTGCGAGCGGCTCCTCGGCGCACGGCGGTGCTCGGCGGGGCTGCCCCGCGCCCGGAGCCCTTCCCGGGGCGCGGCGCTCCGCGCCCTCCCGGCTCCGCCGGTTACACAACGGCGCCGGCCGGGGGGAGCCCAGCCGGACCACAGCCTCGGCCTTACGCAACCGCTGCTCTCCTGACCCAGTTTCACCGCGGGCCGAAGAGCCGAGACCCCTCCCTGGGGCTCCCCTCCAGGGCTTCCCCGATACCCGCCCCAGGACCCGGCCCGGAGAGCCGGCGGCGAGCGGGAGCGCGGCCCTAGCACACTCCCGGACACCGGGGTATTCCCGGCGGGACGAGAGGCGCCGGAGAGGCCCCCAGCGAGCCCCGGCCGGCGGAAAGTTATCTCCTCCAGCGTGGAGCCGGGGACTGGCACCAGGGAGGGGGAGCCCTTACCTAGGCTGACAGCTTCGTTGTACTTCTGCAGGGCGGCTTGGAGCTTCTTTTCCTTGTAGAGGAGGTTCCCTTCGTGCCGGAGCTGCGAAGCCTTCACTTGGCAGGGGAACCACTTGGTCAGCAGGTTGCTGAGGATGACATTGACCCGCAGGAGCTGCCCGGCCGCCGCGCCGCCCGCCTCCTTGCACAGGACGCAGCGGGACTCGGGCGCCCGGTCCCTCTCCAGGCACTTTTTGCAGAACGTGTGTCCGCAAGGCAAGGAAACGGGCTCGAAGAGGAAACCCTGGCATTTGCGGCACCTGAAGACGTCCCAGTCGCGGGGTGCCGCGGGCTGCCCGCCGCCGGGCAGCCCCTCTTTGATCCGGACGCTCTGCGCCAGGCACTCCACCAGCTTCTCCAGCTGCTCGGCGCGCAGCTGCTGGTGGCGGGACGCCAGCTGGTACAGCGGCAGCGCCTCGTGCAGCCGCCCGCCGAAGGCCAGC